>JARWLF010001328.1:0-10573 GCA_029853055.1 Scenedesmus sp. KT-U | reverse complement strand
AATGAAAGGCTTGAAGCAGCTCACCATGCTGGTCATCATCTACCATCCATTCCTCCCTATTAGCTGCCACTGCTGCTGCTGTCACTGTCTGCTGCACTACTGGGTCCATGTGGCCGATGTCTGGGCTATCTGTTCGAACCAAGTCCTCAAAGTACTCGTGAGCGAGCGCCTCCTCACAGCTGCACCGATGCGCGGAGTCGAACGCAAGCAGCCGCGCGAGCAGATCGACTGCCACCTCGCCAGCGGAGCCGAAGCGACGGAACAACGTCGGAGCCCTACGAGAATGAGTTGAACAAGCCCTAGCAACACCTCGTGGGTACTGCGATCGGCTTTCCGTGTAATTACTGCACATATGATGCCTGCTTTACGAACATACAGCTGTGTAGATCACTCACTTCGGTGGCACCTTCCGAAGATACCTCCGCCAGGCCGGGCTGGTCACGGACTCGATGCAGCGCCATGAAGGTACCCCGATCACGGAGAAGAGCGCGGACAGCTCCGTTCGTGTGATACTGTTGCCAGGGCCTCCGGCGTAGTGCTCACCCTCGCCGGGCGTTGGCGGCAGGCCGTGGATGGCAAACACGGGAGCAACCTGAAAGCAAACAACACCACATGCATCCCTCCATCATCTTCCAGGGGGTACGACCTAGCAATACTTTGTAGCACTCATGTTGAAGTAGCTATGTCCTGTACAAAGTAGACAGCTTACACACCATGAACCAAATCTGTACAGCCCTACCTGCAGCTGTGGTGTTGTAGCCTTCCCAATCCAGGCCACTCTCTGCAGCAGCTCCCCAAAAACACACCCAATGCCCCACATGTCTATGGCCTCTGTGTAACCACCCCTGGACATGACCACCTCAGGGGCGCGGTAGCAGGGAGTACAAACCATTCTGGTCAAAGGGGATTTGAACCCCCCACCACCACCTGGTGCAGGCCTGCAAACAAGGAGAATACTTGCAGTGAACGCGTGCGACATATATGAATGGTTCACGGATAGTTGGCATATGACGCTGCAATGCAGCATGCATGCCACAGCATGTTGTGAATACAAACAAAGGGTTTGTATCAATGCGTATTCGTCACATGCCTGTTCAGCACTTGTACGGCGATCATGCGACCATGTGTACTTTGCGAACTGCTCACCTGGCATAGATCTCTGATGGACTGCTATTTGCATCTGCCAAGAAGCTGTCACTATGATGCACCGGGGGGCCACTTGGCCCCAACCTACTGCTGCCATCATGCCGCTGCTGCTGCCTGCTACCTGACCCTGTGGAATCCAACGAATGTTGTCGTGTGTGACCACAATGGTTGCACTCCCGTTGCAGTTGGTGCGGTCTGCTGCTGTGCTGCTGTTGTTGAGGGTGGGAGGCTGTTGTAGCTTGTAGTAGATGCTTCTCCAGCAATGTGGACCTTGCTGACCCCAGGTCTGCTAGCTTGATGTATCTGCAGGCAGCCAGCAGTTTGATTAATCACTATAACAGGCAGCGCTACAGACTTTCATGAACTGCAAACACGCAACTTGTTTGCTGTACAGCAGCACCGACCTAACACCACACACACCAACCTAGGACCCATCAGTCCCTCAGACACTAGCCAAATTCTAGTTACCTGATTCCATTGTGATACGTCATGAGTATGTTTGCACTCTTGATGTCTCTATGCCATACTCCATTTCTATGTAGGTACTGTACTGCTGACAGCAGCTGCAGCATGATGGTCTTGACCTCGTGCTCTGATAGCTGGCCTTTGAGATGAAACAGATCCCCTTGCTCACAGAACTCGAGAGCGAGGTACAGGTCAAGGCTGGTGGGGATCAGGGAGCCGTTCCGGTACATGTAGCGGCCTGCAGGACAGCAGCAGCGGAACAAGCTGTTCAGGGAGTGCAGTCGGCAGCAGCAACACAGCATGACACCTAGCTGCTCATGCTACGGCAGGCGTCCATCAACCTGCAGGAGGATTGTGATTGTGCGAGCAACATCCTCGTTGCTGCTACATGCATGTTGCTAGAAGCATGTGGGTATATGTCTACCTGTGGATGAAGGCTTGAGGAAGACATCTTTGAGACCAATGATGTGGGGGTGTTCCAAGCGGCGCAGGATACACACCTCCCGCAGCACTCGCTTGGCATTTTCAGAGTTGGACAGAACATCTGGTATGCGTTTGAGGGCCACCTGAACAGACGGTGATGACAAAGACATCATGCCATGTCAGTGCTGTTGCTGTAGGGCTCATGCATGAGAGCTGAGGGTACAAGATGCTTCTAGATCGCAGCATGTGGGCACTTGCTGGATATTGATGAACCATGACGCGACCATGACATGGTGGCTTCATCTAGAAGGCCTATGTGCAGGCGTGCCAGTGATTCCTCATACTCACATGTTCCTGTGTCTCATTGTCAAGCGCTGACACCACGCTAGAGAAGCTGCCGCTGCCTAGAACCTTCAACAGTGTATACCGATTGCCAACCTGTCAGCAAAATCACGCATCAAGTGCTATCAATGGGAACTTCCGACCTCGGACATACAGAAAATACTTTCGACACGTGCGTCAAGCACCTACCGACCACTGCTGGCCCTCTACATAGTATACCCCTCTTTGGTTCTTGTCTGCAGCAATTCTTGCCTGAGTACTCATATCGATCGCATTGATGCCGGGACCTCTTGATGAGTCGACGTGTCTATGCGATGCCCAACAGCAACGACACAGCTTGAATGCTAACAGATATATCCTCTGATCAAAGAGGTACTGCGATGCAGGACGTCGGCATGTAAGCAGTAACCCATATAACAACTTGCGTTTGAAGCCTTGAGCACAGACCGGGTGTGCTAAGCACAGCTTGTGCACCTGCACAGACGCTCTGATACTGCAAGCAGCATTAGAGCTATTACGCAAGCTCCCGCTTGATAGTCCTTGACATAAAAACGCAACAGTAGCTGCACTGTGTGTGTGCACTCGTCTGCCTCTTCATCGCGAGGCTGATCAGCAACATGACAAATCGGACATGCTTATACTAAAGTGAAATGACTGCTTGCTTTGGGAGCGATGATGTGTACTCAGCAGAGGCCCAGCTGTCACGTGGCCAACTGCAAGATGCCTGCAGCAGTGCCATCAAGGCTCTGAGGCATGTGCAGGATTGTGAGCTGTTAGGCCGGGCCTACTCAGTGCTGATACAAGGCGACTTTCAGGAAAACAGGTATGTTGATATAACAAGCACAGCAGCCGACAAAGTCTGAAGTATGGTGGTGATTGCATGACACTAGCATCAGCACGCCCTGCCTGACGCCATGCAGGTTGACTGATATTGAGACAACACTGAAGCAGTTTGGTCATCAGTACTGCCAGCTACCAGCAACTGTGATACTGTTGTGGTAAGCATCTACATGCAGTTGTGCCTGTCAGTTGCAGTCGCTGCATTGCAGCCTGGTATGTGCCTGCTGTCGTACTACCCCTGCGCAGTATTGTAAGTTGTAAGAAACACACGACATCGGTGTTACTTTACGCAGCTAGACCATACATGCATGCCTAGGTCAAGATGATTGTGCAAGTCAGTGCATGGCCTGCTATTGTTATTGAGATACCATCAACTTGCACTGGCTCGTACTCTTCTTGTTGTAGCCTTGGCAAGCCTGCTCATTGGTCACCATCTGTTGTGCATATCGCTGCAGGGGAGTCGTTGCAATTGAACTTGATTCTATCGACAGAGCTCGTGTAGTGCTTGGCACTTACCTTGCAGAATGCAACCAGACTACAGGTGGGCTGAAGCTGCTCAAGGACAGCAGTGCAGAACTGCATTGTACATGCTCTGAGTGTAGCTTATGAAATACCCCTCTCATCATCAAGTTACGGTAAGTGCAGAACTCAACCCTCCCATCAGTTTATGTTCTCTTTGCCAGCACATAGGACACCTGGTCCAAGTAGTGTCGTTCTTTGCTGACCTGCATGCTGACCTGCATGCTGAGGTGGTCGGTGCTTTCCAAATATCTACAGGTATCAGCAGGGAAGATGCCATGGCTTTGTCCCGGTTATATGCTGTGCAGCTGCTGGGGAACTGCTGTCGTGACTTTGCAGCAGCTGCCACCTGGCTCGAGTCCGGAGGTGCAGGACTGTCACATGAACAGCAGGAGGTGCGCCGAAAGCAGCAGTAGCACATCAACTGCTAACTTGTCCTGATAAGTCTTCAGGTCAACATGCTGTCATAGCTCATGGTGGTACAGCTGCCTTTCATTGGTTGCTTCCAGCTGCTGAAGCTCTGCATTGATCGCACCAAGAATACTGCCAGTGTCATCCATTACGCCAACTAAGCTATACTGTCTGCACTGCTGCAGTTGCTGCTGCTAGAACTAGAAGAGGCTGAAGAGGTTCTACAAGAAGAGAGGCTGGCAGAGTGGGCAGCAACACATTCAGTAGAAGCAGCTTCACCAGCACCTGGCCAGTCTGCAGCAGAAGCAGTTGAGGATGCAGATACAATAACAGACATAACGACACAGCATAGTCTAATGACACCAGCAAGCGTTGATCTGAGCCCTGTAGATGCTAGCAGCAGACTGGGTTCTGCAGGGTCCGCACTCACTGAACAAGGTGATCTGGGACCTCCTGCAGATGGAGATGTACAACCAACACAGCAGCAGGCAGACAATGTCACCTTGCCAGCCTTTGAGGCCCCTGGCGGACAAGAAAACCAGTTTGTCACTGTCACGGGGCCAGTGGAGTTGGAGTTTGATGATTCTGGAGCAGCAGCATGCTCTGAACAGCAACAGCATCAACAAGCAACCAGCAAACCAGCGCCCGAAAGCCAGGATGACAATGCTTTCTGCACCATGACTGGACTGCTTGAAGAGCTGGGCGAAGCTACAGATGTCGATGGATCTGCTGCTGTTGTTGCCTCCCCAGCAGATGGAGCTGTTGCTAGGGCAGGTTTGGCAGACAGTACCAGCAGCGGTGGCGTCATACACAGCAGGGATCAGAGTCATGCCAGAACTGTAAAGAGTGCGGTTGTTGCTTCAGCAGCAGCATCACCAGCAGCTGTAGACAGCAATAAGCTGGGTGTGCGGCAGGAAGGTAGTGACGTGCATGTTGAGACTGCACCTGAAACTACAAGGGACCAACAGCAGCAGCAGGATTCACTCTTTCGGTGGATGGGCAATACAGTCAGCAATGCTTGGCGATCTCAGACAATGCAGGTATGTGAAAATATTGTGGTGACTGCTTAAGCCAGTCTTCATGTGCAATAACACTGGCTGTTTTAGGCATCTGGGGATCCAGGCCCACGAAAGACTTGTGTAGCAGCTGTGCATGCTGTTTTTGCTGCTCCTTTGCATTGTCCGTCACTGGGTGGCCGGTATGGTGTCTTGTGACATCAAGTAACCACCTGTTGACTACTCATTTTCGCCCAGGACGGAAGGGTAACAGCTGTGATCAGGTCAACACTATTGAGCAAGAAGATTTAAACACAGGGTGGTCAATACTGCATTAGTGCCTAGATGTGCAGCAGCTGTCTTCAGCCATTGTGTGCAGTATATCAACTTCTTGTGCTGTTGTATGTTTCTGCCTGCAGAGCACCCTTAATGCCCTGCATCTTCAGGACCTTGAGCCCTGGGAGCTTGCAGGAGGGCTGGGAGTGGCAGTCCTGCTGGGGTATAGTGTGTATAGGGAACGGAAGACACTCAAAAGGGGTGCAGCTGACCTGGCATCTGGCGTTGTGCAAACGGCACATATGGCGTTAGGTATGAGTGTGAACCCCATGTCAGCTGTGCCAAACACAGGACACACGTTGAGATAGGACTGCCAGGACTGCTAGGACTGCCTGCGCAGGAGTGTGGATGAACAACTTGTATCAGGTGTAGTAGTTGTGAAGAGTTGTACCTGTCTGTCCCATATGCTGCATTTCCCGGCACACAGACTCATGTTCCAACAACATTCGCTGCTGTGTAAGAGTGGGCGCTGCTTGTTCATGGCGGAGTCAGGTCAGCCAGCTGGTACTGCACGTCGCTTGGGTGTACCGATGGGTGAGATGTGTGCCCACAAATGAACGTTGTTGATATCAATCAAGAAGAGGTTTTACTGTGACTTTGCCTTCCCTGCCCACTTTCAAGCGGCAGCACATTCAAACACGCCCGCTCCCGGGCTTGCGTGGTCCCAGTAATAGTCCCGGTCACGCTGCCACAGCACAGACGTCCTGCTGAAGATCGTGAACCGTCGTATGACTGATAACAAAGCGTCTAAATTGGTCTGAGACCATGAGCAGGCGATGTATGGCCTGTTACACTGACTGATTACCCGCTGGTTGATGTATCGTTGCTTGCAAGCTCGCATGCAGGCATGTGGACTGAAATCCAAGGATCTACGTCTACCGGCAGCCTCAAGTGTGCACAACCACACTGTACACAGTCGATGGGACTCTAGAGTACACAAGCTGGGATAGATAAGTTTTCCACCCTTTCTCCTTGCGACGTAGATAATAGGCAGCCATGATCAAGCTTTTCAGCGTCAAGGTTCGTGCAGCTTGCCCTGCATGCTGCAGCTTGCCACGCTTGTCTCAGGAGGTCTTTTGGCTCATGACGTACCTTGCTTGAACAGGACAAGCAGAAGGCAGCGTCAGCAGCAGCGCTAACAGGAAAACCAAAGCAATCAGCTGGAGAGCTCCGCCTCAACAAGGGTATGCTGCTCACGAACTCAGCTGCCACACTGCAGTGATGGCAGTTTAGGCAGGCTGATTCAGTTGGGTGTACTCTTGTTGCAGATCTCTCAGAGCTTCAATTACCATCAAACTTCAGCATCGACTTTCCCGATGGCAAAGACAAGCCCATGCACTTTGTCATCACCATCCGTCCAGATGAAGGCATCTACAGGTGCAATAGACAGCAGTTTGCAGCTTGCAGGATGCACTACTTGTATCGTATGGGGGTACACCGCTGCCTTCGGCTATTTCGCCATGCAGAGGGTGTCGATCTGCATTCAAAGCCACATATAAATCTGGTCTGGGCCACTCGGTGCTGGATCTGCTGGCAGTTGACATGACACCCTGCAGAATGCCTGAGCAGCCACTGCAGGGTAGCAGAATCTGCACTCAACTGTATTGTATGATGTCATGTATATTGCAGGAATGGAAAATTTGTGTTTGATTTTGTCATCTCTACTGGTTACCCCTATGATGCCCCCAAAGTCAAGTGCAAAACCAAGGTACGCAGCAGCAGCTAGCATATGCATTCAGTTGCAGCATGTACTGCAACAGCTGAGCCCATCCAGTCACAGTTACAGGCGCTTGCATCTGTGCTCTGCTTGCTATGAAATGTTAATGTCCAACCTGTGCATGTGAATTGAGATATGTCTGTACTTGTGCTGGCAATACGTGACCCATAAGTAGGGCACTGTAGAACAGCCGTGTGGTCGTGTGCACAGTTGACATGCTGTGAGCTTTGTTTCAATGCAGGTGTATCATCCCAATATCGACCTAGAAGGCAACATCTGTCTGAATATTCTCAGGGAGGATTGGAAGCCGGTACTATCTATCAGCAGCGTGGTCTATGGATTGCAGTTTTTGTTCCTGGTAAGGCTATAGTCGTTGAGATATACACCATGAATTGATTCACATCGGCTCCATCGTCTTCTGGCTGGCACCTTGCAGCATGTCAATGCATATGCAAATCAGGGAATGATAGTGTCATGTAGCCAACCTCTTGCAGTACATTCTGCTTAGGACTGCAGCTTTCCAGGCTCAATATGCTTGGCGATGGTTCAGTCCTCGCAAGGGTATGTGCATGTTGTTTGAACAGCGTGCTGCCTCACTTGTCGTGTCCAGGACCCCAACCCTGAAGATCCTTTGAACAAGGAGGCAGCTGCAAAGTTTCAGGAGAACCCAAGGCAATTTGAGAGCTATGTGCAGAGAAGTATTCACTATGGTTTACAGCTCGATGGAGATTACTTCCCACCATGTACAAGCTAGCTCACATGGCACAGCAGCAGCAGCTTGGGCAGCAGTAGTAGACTGGATGTGGCAGCTGCAGGAGTGTACCACTAGCAAGTAGTAGGGGTGATCGAGTTGCTGGGAAGGTGCAGAAGAAGCGCCGAAGTGAGCAGCCACTGACCACTGATGGTACATACTGTCCGATCCAGTAGAAGGCTTTGTTAGATCCCATCAATGACAAGGCATACGTCAGGCAAGACAAACAGTCCTCAGCTGGATTAGTGACAGGGTGCAGCAGCAAGGATGATGAAGGTGCAACCCTCGCTGCATACACTGGCTGAGCAGACTCTACTGCGGCAGTTTGCTTGTCACCAGCTTTATGCATTGGCGTAATCAGAAGCGCTGGAAAGCGTACTCTACGCCAGATGCTAAGTTGGGCGATCAGTGAATACCATTGTTGTGCAGCAGCAACATATCTGGGGCTGAGGCAGTGTTTTGTTTGGCAGAGGTGCTGGCTCCCCGGTCTGGGGGTCCGTCACTGCTGTATCATAACAACATATATATTATGAATAATTTGCGCGCACTTTAAGTGTTTTGTCGCTGAACGAGCGAGTCTCTTCAGTCATGGCTGAACATCGTCAAAACCGATGCAGAGGCTCTGCATCCACGCAACGTGCTGCCCGCAGTTACCCGGCTGTATGCGTTTGACCATGCATGAGATCACTTTTGTGAATATGTCAGGCTCAAAGAAGGCCGGGGAACTGAACGGTCACAGTCAGCAGTTCAAGCTCAACTCTGCACTTGAGCGCGAGCTGAGTCCCTGAGTTGTGTTATTCCTGCAGAGTAACACTCTGTGATAAACTCATGACTGCAGTAATTACTTGCAGGGGTCGTAAGGCTTAATAGTAGTATATCTTAGCCTTACGACCCCTGATTACTTGCTTGTCATGGCATGCAATCACATTCTGCGCACGTTTGGCATTGCTTACTAAGCCTTTGCTACCTACCAGCAGACATTATTCCGGATAAGAGTGCCCCTGCAGTCTGCTGTGGGCTCTCAGCTTGTTAATTATTGTGTATACGGCAGTGCTGAGCAAAGGTTTTGTCACCATTCAAGCAGGGTGGCGCATCACCGCCAGTTTTCTTGCAAGCACTGTGAGCGGGGATAAGGTGAGGCTTCTCCGCTGCCGAAAGCACTGTGAATAGACTATAGGACATTAACATGTTGCAACATGCTCGTAGAGGACGTTGAGGGATTGTTGACTCCATCAAGTGCACTTCAAGTTGCCTGCCAGTGTTGGTTGTGGAAGCTTATGGCATCTGCTTGCAATAGTGCACGCAGAGCAGCCGCTCAGCTGACACGGTTTTCATTCTGTCGACTCACAATTCAACCGATGCGTGCTGGCCGCCACCCGTATGCTTTATTGCATGCAGAGGCTTCCCTTGTCCAGACAGCAAGCTTACTTAGCCTACAACCTACAGCAGCACATACAGCATGGAACTTGAGCAGGCTGTAGTCAGAATCAAGCAGCTGGAGACTGAGCTTGCTGCAGCAGTTGATAGGTCTGCAAAGCAACAGCTGGAGATTGCAGCGCTGCAAAAGACCATAGCTGATAAGGACAAACACATTGCTGAGCAGCAGAACAGCATAGAAGCGCTCCTGGCCGCGCAGCGCCAGTATGAGCATGTAAAAAAACTTGCTGGTGAAGTGATAAAGCAGCAGCAGCAGCAGGTTGAGAACCTTGAGCGGGACCTTGCGTTGGTGAAGGAGCACCTTGAGTTTGTGAAGAAGCAGTTTGATGATCATTCACAGCATCACCTGATTCAGACCCTCTGCAACAGCAAAACCTTAAAGGTGGCCCAGGCTAAACGCTCAGAGCTGCAGAAGCTGTGTGAGCAGCAGGAAGCACAGCTCAAGGTTATGGAGCAGCTGCTGTCAGTGCACAAGTCATCTCCAGCTGGTGCATTGCCTGTCAGCATCCAGGCTAACCCAGTTACTGTTGCAGCACCAAAACAACCCAGCAGGAAGGTCAAAACTGCAGCAGCCAACAAGCTGCTCGCTGCCAAGACCAGCAGCAACAGAAGTAAGGTCATCACAGCCGTCAAGCCGCTGCCAGCTGCTGACAGTGTGCAGGCACCTGGTACACCCACAACAGGCAACAGCAGAGCTACCTCAGACAGTGGTGTCGTCAGGAGCTTGAGCAACAGGAGCAGTAGCAACAGTGGTGCAACAGAGGGTTCCGGGCTGGGCTGGCTGGGCACTGCAGCAGCTTCTGTTGTTGGCAGCATCAACACTGCCCGTGTCAGCAGCAACACAGCATCCACAACCAGCAGCTGCCCTGGTAGCCCCAACACCTCCAGCAGCAGCACTGGCACTGACAGCAGCATCACCACCTTCAGCTCTTGGTGGTCATTAGCTGCCAACATGCTGATGGAGCCAGCAGACAGCAGCTCGGAACCAACTCTGTCCAACGCTGCTACTGCATGGTGGTGATGGTCATCATGGTGCTGCTGCTAATATCCTGCAGTACAAATCGGTTCCTCGTGGTGGTGGTGGTGTTCTGGCGTGAGGGACACAATGTCACACCTGGTTGATGAGCCCAACAGAGGAGTGAGTGCATCAGAGGATGTCACCAGGTGTAGACAGTCAGTGGACCAGTTCCT
>JARWLF010001327.1:0-10573 GCA_029853055.1 Scenedesmus sp. KT-U | reverse complement strand
ACATGCATGTGCACGTGAATGTCAGCAGCTGAAATAGGCTGTCCTGCAACCATCAAAGCTAAAGTATGTTTCACTACAAGTAGAGCAATGCTGCCTTTCTTGTAGTAGTAGTTACCCTCTAAAGCAGTTCTCACATCAAAGATCGAGGCCGGATTGGTTGCAGCGCGCTGATTGCTGGATTAAACTGAGCATCTGCAGAGGTTCTGACATTGCAGCAAGGTCACCCCACGTTGTTGGGCACCTTCAAGCCCGGAGGGACTGTCAGGAATTTTGCTATACGAAAGATCTGCTTCAGGTGTGCGGTGCAAGTACTAACGGCAGTACGACCCTTTGAGAGCAGCTGAGCGCGACAAACTCTGACAATGTATGAACAGTCCAGTCAAATGCCCTTGTCGTGAGTGGGCAAGGCTGGTTAAGGGTGGTTACAACATTACTCAATCACGACAGAGAGCCCGCAGCAGTGTTACCTGCGAGAGACCTTATAACCAGTAACAACTTCCCGTGCTGAGGGCTTTGGCTGCCGATTTCGGACCATATAAGGCTCGCTGACAGACCATAGAACGATAACAACGGCTTATTTGCTGATGGATGGATGTATGAGTGCTTGTATGTCACCAGGTTCCCAGTCCGAAACACAGTGCATCAGAGGCGTTTCTCAAGAGCGGGTGCGCTTGCTCTTGCGCCTCTGAATCGCCATGCTGCTGCAGTATCAGCAGTATGCCAGTGTTGTGCGCACTACCAGCCCTACGGGTTGATTGTGAGCTGTCCCAGCAGCTTGCCATGGCTGCTTGGATGCTGGCTGTGCTTCTGCGTGGCAGGGGATGCACGTCTAAAGAGAGCGAAGCACGATTTGACAGGACCTCTGGTCCAGGTCATGTGAGTCCCGCTCGCTCCGCGTGCAGACTTGCCACAGCAAAAAGGACCTTGACCCCTAAAGCTGCGGCGTTATCATCAGACCAAACAGGCCACCGACTAGCAGGCCTTCCAGGTATGATCCCCAGTCTCGCAGTTTGTCGTACAGTCTAACTTTCTTGTTGCAGGACAGCTGGAGGCTTCCCGTTTTGGCGGACATGCATCAGCAGCAAACAACAGCAGTGCAGTAGTTGAGACATCAGGTGACTTACAGGCAAGCACTGTGTCAATTGTGGTCGCTTCCGTCTGTCGTGTGTCGTTGCTGCAATGCTCATTCATGCGTTTCAAGAACACATCATGCATGCTTTGTCTCTTCTACGCAAAGCACACTGCATGAGCCCATGTTTACTGCTGAGTTGTTGACCCAGTTTTCCTTGGCTGTTTGCAGGTGTCTATTATGTTACTCCCTGGTGAATGTATAGCCAACATGATGGGTGAATTCTGGGTAATAAGCTGCCTCTGCAGAAGCGTAGTTGTGGCAGCAGGACAAGCAATCATTTCAGATACTCAGTTCTGTAAGCTGCTGGTTGTAGTGGGTGTGTATATGTCAGCATTGTCATACAAATCTAGCAAGTTCTGTAGCCAGTGGTTGCTTATGCCCAGGCTGTCACCTCGCACTTTCATAGCGCCGTTGTATCCATGCACTCTCTGCAGGTGCCGGCCACGCATGGGCCATACACTGCTGGAGCGTCTCACAGCAGCAACCATATAGAATGGGCAATGCTCCCTTCTGACGTCAACTTGTGTGCAGGTAAGCACTGGTTCGCTTGTAGTCATGCACTTGCTAGTCGCGCTTGTGTCGTAGCTGCCCTTCCCTCTTCATGGGTGGCTGCTCCATTGCTCGCTCAATGGTTTCCTCTCTGCACAGCACATCAAGTTGCTGCTATGTGGTTGCGCAGTGGTCACCCAGTGTTCCTTGGCTCTGTGCAAGTGCCTGCTATGTATCTGTACTGTAGATGTTTCACCAACGTCATGGGTGATGCTCCGGAGGCAACCTGCTGACAGAAGTGCAGGATGACAGCAGGTGGGGGACTAGTGTGACACTCACCTGCCGCTGGGGTTTTCTGTGTTATGGATATGTAAGTCTGCCTTGGGTGCTTCCTGGACATGTGTGCGTGTGTCAGTATTGTCAGGGGTCTCAAGCAACCTTCTCTGGCTTTGATCTGCTTATGACATTTTGTCTGCTGTGTTATTGCAGGCTTTGCATGTGTGCGACCGGCTTGCCAGACCCTCCCTTTGTGACGCGCCATGAGACAGCTGACCAGATGACCAGCAGAGTGCAACAGCCATCTGCGACACTGGTGAAGTATCACTGTGGGGAGCAAGATGGTACCTTAGGAGATGTGGTTCTGGGTGGTAGCAAAGGACGGGTGGTAGCAATGGACGGTATGTTGATGTCATGTAGTCGAGCAGGGAGCGCACTGCTGGCAGTTCACCAGCAAGTTGCTAGTGCAGCTGAGGATGTTGTATTGGCAGGCAGACAGAGACATGGAGGGCCTGCCAGGTGGTGGTTTGTAGGTTGTCAGGGCACTGCATGCTGGGGCCCCTTATGTTCGGAATGATCATTCAAGCTACCTGTCTTGTACATCTTCATTGTTGTTATGGGGTTTTGGTTTCTGGTTGCTTAGTCCTGTCGAGGTGCATCTGCTTGTCGGCATGTTGTTCTATCTTGGCCTTACCGAGTATGTGATGTCTGTCAGCTGGATGTGCACATTATGAGGCTCATCCCTCACGTTTACTGGCCCGTGTGATTGGGACTGTTGTAACAATGCAGACTACAAAACAGGGCGTAACACACCAGGTCAACAAGTCAGGTGACTTCATCTGCAAGATCGTCTCTGCTACACTCCAGGATAGAGCTGCTGAGCAGTCACTGGCAAGCAGATTTGTGCATACGTTACAAGATGGGGCCGTCGCTGCTGCTGATGATATAGGTATAAACTGGTGCAGATGGTCTGTTCACCGCGACAACTGTCCTTGGTGCCGTTGACTGCCTACAATGATTGCTGCTGCTGTGTTGGCACCACCGCACAATCCCCAGGTCTACACCTTTGGTGCACTCCAACAGCAGCTGCACGGTCAGCTCTAGGTACCCGATGATGTCATCAAGCATGATACATTGCACACTAGGAACACTTGGCAGGTGAAGCACAGGCGATCATCACGGTGGCCGCTTTCCCACCAGTACAGTACTGCCGGGACGATTAACCAGGCCCGAGCTACCGCATCAAAACGAAGCTTGCAATCACCGGTCGACGATCTGGACGAAAGTCCCCCAGCGGAAGACCGCTGGCGCATATCCCCTTTCTGTCCTTGGCGCATAACGCCCCACCAGCCGCTTGAAAAAGTCCCCGTGACCACCACATGCTGCTGCAACACCGTATACTGTTCAGTGATGCCAGCCTGGCTCAGCATGCAGACGGTCGTACCCCAGTAGCAGCAGCAGCAGCCGCCCAAGCGTCACAGGCATGCCAAGCTCTTAAGAGAAGCAGCGAAGTGCAGTGGCTGAGCAACTTTCCTGGACATTAGCTAGCTACTATAGCTGAGCACTTGGCACTTGGCAGCACTGTTTGGTTGTGTACCACTGGGATCTGGACATGGTCTTGTGGGAATTGTAGCAGCTTCAGCACTGACGTTGTACTGGAAGCAAAGGTCTCAGTCAAATGGCAGGGTTCATAGGCAGACTGACAGGCCCATGCCCAGCTGCTACATACGGCATGAAGTTTTGTATCTCTTTCAGACGTGATAGTGTGATCACTACAAGTTGCTGCTGTCCCATCATGCAATCATGTATCGTGCTTCGCCTGCTCTATTGTTCGTCTGTCCCAAGTTCAGCAGATCCGGTCACTGATCAGGCAGGAAACGCGGCTGCTGGCGCATAAAAGCTGAACACTGCGAAAGGAAACAAGTTCAAAGCTCGTCGTGAAGAGATCAGCAGAGCTTGAGTCTCACACCTGGCTCGGCGCGTACAGTACACCTCGACACGCAGGTTCGCAGCCATGGCGAACGTAGTGGTCCCTGCAAGCATAGCCGCAGCTGTCGCAGCAACAGTCACAGGCCTTGTGTGGAAGATATGTGCACAGCAACAAAGGCGCGAGCCCACCGTACACAGACATGGTCCAGCCATTGTAGGCACAACAGAAAGGTTGTCCACACCACATAAGGACGACATCAGCATAGTCAGCTACAATGTACTAGCAGATGTGTTTGCAAGGAAACTGCAGTACGCGGAGGAGCAGCATTTGGATTGGCGAGAGTACAGGTTTCCTCTGTTTCAGCAGCAGATTCTGTCCTGGCAGGCAGATATTGTCTGCTTACAAGAGGTCGACGTGGTATGGTGCGTAACCCCTCTTAGTGGCCAGCAGCAGAACTATTCGTTGCGGCGTTTTTGAGAGACAGCCAATTGGCTGGTAGCTCAAGCTCACAGCACACACAAGACAACTAGGCAATTGGTGGTCATTGCCGGTGCTTTACAAATCAAGAACGCAATGCAGCCACGCACACACAGCACATATGTGTAAGGAGGCGTGATGAATCATGCTGCAGGCTCTCCGAGTATCTAGAGTTTGCTGCCAGTGCCGGATATGAAGTTGTACATCAAGACACACGATCAAAACAGGTACCAGCAGCTTGTACTTTCTGTCCAGTAGCTTGTTTTCCAGAGCTGCAGGCAGCTAATATCTGATCCAACACATGAAAGCTGTTTCTACCTTTGGCCTCAGCGGCAGCCTCATGCCTATCAGTGCAGGATCCATAGCCTAGTCATGCTGCAGAGCATTGTATCAGCCAATCAGCAGACATACTGTAGTCGCTGGCAGCTTACAGCAGGTTGAACATATACACACACCGTCACCAGAATACTGTTGATCATTGTCATGGTGGCTGTGTGATGCAGGTTGTCTGTATGACGCTGTTCAAAACCAGCAAGTTCCAATTGTGGTGGCAGGACTCCCGCAGCCGCACTCTGCTGACAGCCATCCTGTTCAGAGACAGCACAGGAGCCAGTCAAGTCATCTACGTGGCTAACTGCCATCTTGAGGGAAGCCCACATAAACCACAAGTATGTTATCTGGCGAGTATGTAGTTGCATGTGCATTACTTTTGCATGCCAGGTATGCAGACCTGTCCTGCAACGTCGATTGTGTTTGTCACACCATGCGCACACCTGTCGTTTACTTAGCGTAGACAATTCGAATGCATTTGAATGCAGCGACCACCTTCACACAACACTGCATAGTACCCTCTCCCATTGGCTGACTGTTTGAACGCAGCAGCATGCTACATGGCTTGCATGCAGATTCTACATATGACATGACAATGCACTACATCTCCAGATATCTTAACATGCTTTTTTGGTTTGATGTGTTAGGTGCGTCACTGCTCTGCCGAGCTTGCTTGCAATCAAGCTGTTCAGGGCAGTGGTGCACATGATACACTTAAAGCTCTGCGAGCTCAGTCATGAATACATTGTCCAGGGAGCATGACAAGAATTCATTGTACTATAGTGCTTGGTAACAGAGCAGGCCTGATGGTTTCAGCATATCATTGACATGATTGACTCTTACGCACATGCTTCATTGCAGGAGCGCATCAACCAGCTAAAAAGTTCCCTGGCAGCCCTGACCCGACACCAGCAGTCTGAGGGTTTACCACCCAGTGACTGTCATGTTGTTATTGCCGGGGATATTAACAGCGGACGACATGAAGCAGTGTACAAGCTGCTCAGGGATGGATGGCTGCCTGCAGGTGCGTGGTGGGGTGTGATTCGGAATGCAATACCTGATATCTGCTGCAATCCATGTGTCCAAGATGCATTGATCACCTCCAGCAACCCTGGGCATATGTTGCAAATCCTGTCGATAAGGCACTCTGTTATTCGCTGTTGTTCTAACAGGTTACTGTGAGTCCCATCTTCCTCAGCATCCCGTGGTCCCAGAATCTGCCGGAGATCTCACTCAGCCGTATCTGTTAGCTGACGTGTATCAAACCAATCCACTTCCATTCACGAGGAAAGTACCTCAGTTGGCGAGCTGCCTAGACTGGATCTTTGCTTCGACGTCGTTGATGGTAGTTGCGCTGCTGTGGCCGCTGGATCCTGCACTGCCGGCTGATCGGAGGTTGCCGCATAGTCGGACGGGGTTACCTAATGCGCAGCATCCCTCGGATCATCTGCCTATAGGTGTGCGGTTGAGGGTTCTGCCAGCAGGAGTACTGCAGGAAACTGCTGCACAGCATTAACTGGCATTGTGACTGGCAGCTTGTTTGACCACTGGGAACGTCGGCTGACTGTTGAGGCATATACTGCAAGTCATGCTTATGAATAGCGTTGAGGGATATTGCTGGGTATTGCACTGCACATTCTCTACTGTCAGCAGCAGATACCAGAACATCTGGGCTTGCAGAGGCTGTTGCGGAGGTAGTGCCATTGCACTCATCGCCAAAGCTGAGTATGACATATGTAGAGTTCGGTTGGTCTTAACCCAGGACCAAGTCAGGCATTTAGGCAGGGCACCGCTGGCATCAGCATCGCTGGACATCGATGGGTAACTTGCAAGCACCTTTGCTACTCAGGCAACTGAACGCTCGTCAATACACTGAGGCTATACTGACATCTTTTTGTGACCTCTATCAGCAGCAGCACATAGCCCTTGATGACTGCTTCACACTGTAAACTGCGACGAAATGGAGTAGGACAGCAATGCTCATTGCAGACCTGCATTAGCAGGCAAGCCACGCCATGCCATGCAACATGAGGTAGTAGCATCGTGTTTGCATCATTGCGCATTACAGGAAATGCAAACGGTCAACCACCTGTGTCAACACTGTTGGGTCCCTGACAACCCACCAACGGTGGTACCTTGTTGGGAGCAGTCTCTAGTGTTTGATTGTATTGAAGCAAGATGTGGTAGTTGGTTTGTCGAACAACTTGTGCGCTTCACACAGTGGCCCAGCTGGTGGGTAACCGCGGACAGTACGCTTCAGATACCCCTTTTCCGCACTTCCACACTTTCCTTAACTCTTGCTGTCACTTTATACCCAAAGACTGGGCAGCATCTGCATTATGCCACATCTGCCGGGTTGCCATGTGTCTCAGCACGAACTCGCTCTGCTGCGGAGTGCAGCCACATGGGATGGTCCTGTATGAAAAGGTTATTGTGCTGAAGTCCTTATGACCTGGCAGTGATGAGCAAGAAGCGGCCGTCCACGGCAGGAGGGTCGCCTGCAGACAGCAAAAGAGCCAAAGTCAATGTGCAGCACAGCACAGCAACGCCACAGTTTCCAGCAGGGACTGCCGATGAGGATATACAAGAGGTGACCATCCAACTATCAGTAACTGGCAGCGTCTCCTACCCTCAGTATCTTGTCAGCATGGTGCAGGCATGAGATGCAGTATCCATTTCATGCAATTGGAATCTGCTATACAGGCTGCTGTATGGGCTCCATCAATGCTTGCCAGCTTCGTAAGCAGATGATGCATCTATGAGACATAAAGATAGCAGTCTGGCGCAGTTGTCAGGGTGTGTTGCTTGCCGCATCAGACCATGATGTGTGCTGATGCATGTTGCAGGGACTTGTTGCATATCACTGGTCCAGTTATTTGCCCAAGTTGTACCTCACGTGCCAGGGCAGCAACGGCACCAAATATGGCATACTTCTGCCAGGTCAGCTCAGGCGATGTGACAGCGGTTTCCTGCGTACTGCCAAAGCCAACTGCGGCTTAGCCTGTTGTCAATCGTAACAGCCCTCGTGGCAGATATTCATGTCTAACTTGCTACGACAGCACAAGTAATGCCCATAAGCAATAAGATCATCTTCGTGATGACGTCAAGGTACCATCATGCATGCATGCAAGCAGCAAGCATTTGTTCATTGTCACTTCCCCCTGCTGTCTGCAGGCGTGTACTCTGACCTCAGCTCGCTGTTCGTCCAATGCCACTGCGGCACATCAGCAGACCACCTGAACAGCAAGCAGCAGCAGCAGCAGCAGCTACCAGGCAGGCCAGCCAACATGTCAATCTCAGCATCCGCATCCAGCTGCAGCAGTAAGGCAGCTCCGCAGCTCTGGGGGCTCACTGAGTGGCTGGAGCAGCATGCAGGAGCACCCAGACTGCCGGCACAGACGGAGCAAACAGAGCAGGTCATCAAGCAGCTGTCAGCTAGCTTCATGGGCTGGGAGCAACAGGTATGTCAAGCAGGTGCTGAACCAGTATGCAACGCCCTTGGACAACTCTCCTTGCAAGTCTGCTGAGACAGCTTCTGTAGAGTGTCATGCACTTGGTTTAGCAAGAGGGAAACACGCATGAGCTAACATACAGTTGTGTGGATCTGCAATGACTTCATGCAATTTCCAACAAAGGCCTCTGACAATTGACTTTAGGGTTCATGCTGTGTTTCTTGTCCTGCTGCAGGTTCAACCCTTAGGTGATCTGCTGCAGCAGTACTCCCAGCAGCTGGGTGGCAGTGACCTGGTTGGTTCTCGCATCTGCATCGACTGGGGCACGAGCAATGCAGTTAGTGACAGCGACAGCGAACATGACTCACAGCAATCTTCCAGCAGCAGCTGCGCAGACAACAGCAGCGGCAGGTTGCAGGACAGACAGCGTGGCTGGTTTGCAGGGAAGCTGATCAGCTATGATGCTGATACTGGCTGCTACTGGGTGAAATATAGAGATGGCGTGAAGCATAAGCTGCATCCTGCTGTTTGTCGTATGCACTGGGATTTGTTGGCGCCTAATGAAGGGCAGCGGCCTGTCATTAAGCTGCCACAGCATCTACTGCAGCAGCAACAGCAGCGGGAGTTGTCACAGAAGGTGGTTGCTGAGAGCGACAATCAAAAGCAGCGTCAGCAACAGCAGCAGGGTCACCGAGGTATTGGCAGCAAGGGTGCAGGCAGAAAGAAGGTGGATGTCAAGCAGCGGCAGCAGGTGGCTTCCAGTGCTGGTGCTGATGCAGCAACGACAAGCATATACCGCAAGCTGCAAGCCGCACATGCATCTGCAAAACACAAGGATCCTGCATCGATTCCAGCAGCAGCAGCAGCAGCAGTAACCAGTGTGGATTCACGCCAGATCAAACAAGGTGATGCACCTTCAGGGCAACAGCCTGCTGCTGCTGCTGCTGGTGGTGGTGGCGGTGCTGGTGGTGGTGGTGCTGCTGGCTGTGGTGTCCGTCACAGAAAGCAGTGTGCTTCCAGACGTGGAGCACCCTCTTCAAGCCCCAAAAAGCAGAAAACAGGTGCAACTGTCAGCCAGTTTGCTGCAGCAGCAGGTGATAAAGGGGCTGGTAGAGCGACAGCTGCTGCAGGTGAACAGGCTACTGCTGTTGCTGCCGGTGGTGCTGTAAGTGGGTTTGGTGATGCAAAAGCAGGTGGCAGGGGATTGGCTGTAACTGTCCGTGGCAGGAGATCATCTGAGGGCTCTGGAGCAAAGCAGGCGAGCACCTTACAAGTATCACAGCGCGCAAAGCATGCCCCTCCTGTTGGCAGTGCCGTAGCAGCTGTATCAACAGCAACAGCAGCAGCAGTAGTTAGTAACTTGGACGAGCAGCAGCAGCAGCCTGTAAAGGCATCATTTGCTCCGGCATTGCGCCCACCGGCAGCTGCAGGAGTTGCACGACCACAGGATCCTCGGTCTCGGCTGCCACCACTCGGGCAAGATCAGCAGCAGCAGCAGCAGCGACAGCAGCAGTTGATGACATCAGCAGTGTCACACCTTACTCCATGTGGCCATAGCAATGTGCAGCAGCAGCAGCAGCAGGTGGTAGTGACCTCAGCAGTGGCACCGCCGCGGCCACCACCGCCGCCACCTCTACCGCCTCCTGAACATCCAAGCAAGCAGCAGCAGCAGCAGTCGCTGCAAGCAGCAGCACCTCCTCCTCCTCCACCGCCACCGCCACCCCCACCCACTGCTGAGCTTGAAGATCTCTACCAGCATCAGTCAGTGGCAGATGTGGCGGATGCACCAGGATCACCACCACCGCCACCACCACCTCCAGAGGTGGCTGAGCAGCAGCAGCAGCCGTCACTAGGAGATGCACCACCACCACCACCTGAGGAGGTGAGGATGCACGAGCAGCAGCCGGTAGCAAGTGTGCAGCGGTCACCATCTTTGCAGCCACCAGCACCGCCGCCACCACCAGCATCAACAGCGCCTGCTGCTGAAGAGGTAGACCTGCCGCAGATGCAACGGTCGATGACAGCAGCAGTGCCACCACCACCACCACCACCACCGGTGGAAGGGCTTGTAGCTCAGCAGCAGCAGCAGGAGATGGCTGCAGCAGCGGTGGCATCACCGCCAGCACCGCCAGCACCGCCGCCGCCACCACCACCACCACCACCACCACCTCCTCCTTCAAAGAAAGAACACGAGCACCAGCAGCAGCAACAGGATGAGGAGAAGACGGTGACAGCAGTGTCATCTCCTCCATTATCACCGCAGCCACCACTGCCAGTGGTACACGATGTAGTGCAGCAGTCTCTAGTTGAAGGTCCTGCACCACCACCACCACCATCACCACCACCACCACCTGTAGAGGTTGCAGAGCAGCAGCAGCAGCAGCAGCAGGCTGATACATCACCCCTGTCACCAAAGCAGGTTCAGCAGCAGCAGGCTGATACATCACCCCTGTCACCAAAGCAGGTTCAGCAGCAGCAGGCTGATAC
>JARWLF010001326.1:0-10574 GCA_029853055.1 Scenedesmus sp. KT-U | reverse complement strand
GCCTGGATGCAGAAGCGGCTGCGGGCGATCGGGCTGCGCCCGATCAACGCGCTCGTCGACATCACCAATTACGTCACCTTCGACCGTGGTCGCCCGCTCCACGTCTTCGACGCGGCCAAGGTCGCGGGCGATCTCGCCGTGCGGCGCGCTCGCGCGGGCGAGAGCCTGCTCGCGCTCGACGGGCGCACTTATGCGCTCGACGACGGCATGGTCGTCATCGCCGACGCCAACGGCCCCGAATCGCTCGCCGGCATCATGGGCGGCGAGCATTCGGGCTGCGACGAGACGACGACGGACGTGCTGATCGAATCCGCGCTCTGGGACCCCTTGAACATCGCCCAGACCGGCCGCCGGCTCGGCATCGTCACGGATGCGCGCTACCGGTTCGAGCGCGGCGTCGACCCCGCCGAGACGCTGCCGGGCCTGGAGGAAGCGACGCGGCTCGTGATGGATCTGTGCGGCGGCGAGCCCTCGAAGGCGATCCTCGCGGGCGAGATTCCCGACACGAGCCGCATAATCGACTTCCCCTTCTCGGAAGTGGCGCGGCTCACCGGGCTCGAGATCGCCCAGGCCGAGGCGAAGGTGATCCTGACCGAACTCGGCTTCCACCTCTCCGGCACGGGCGAGCACGCCAAGGTCCTGCCGCCTTCCTGGCGCCCCGATATCGAGGGCAAAGCCGATCTCGTCGAGGAGATCGTGCGCATCGCCGGCCTCGACCGCGTCGCCGCGACCCCGCTGCCGCGCCTCCACGGCGTCGCCCGCCCGGTGCTCACCGTCATTCAGAAGCGCACGCGCGCGGCCAAGCGCACGCTCGCCGCGCGCGGGCTGCTCGAGGCGGTCACCTGGTCCTTCATCGAGAAGGCGGACGCGCTCCTCTTCGGCGGCGGCGCGGACGCGCTCGCGCTCGCCAATCCGATCGCCTCCGACATGTCCGACATGCGCCCCTCGTTGCTGCCGGGGCTGATGCGCGCCGCGCAGCGCAACGCCGATCGCGGTTTCGCGGACGTCGCCCTGTTCGAGGTGGGTCAGTGCTTCGCCGACGACACGCCGCAGGGGCAGACGATGCGCGCGGCGGCCGTGCGGCGCGGGTCGGCGCGGCTCGAGGGCGTCGGCCGGCATTGGGCCGGCGGCGGCGAGGCGGTGGACGTGTTCGACGCCAAAGCCGACGCGATGGCGCTCCTCTCGGCGCTCGGCATCCCGACGGGCGGGCTCCAGGTCGTCGCGAGCGGACCCGATTTCCTGCATCCGGGCCGCTCGGGCAGGCTCCAGTTCGGCCCGAAGACCGTGATCGGCCATTTCGGCGAGATCCACCCGGCGATCCTCAAGGCGATGGACCTGAAGGGCCCGCTCGTCGCCTTCGAGATCGTGCTCGACGCGCTGCCCGAGCCGAAGGCGAAGCCGACCAAGAACAAGCCCAAGCTCGACCGCATCGATCTGCAGCCTCTCACCCGCGACTTCGCCTTCCTCGTCGACCGGAGCGTCGCGGCGGGCGACATCCTGCGGGCCGCGCAGGGTGCCGACCGGACGCTCGTCGTCGACGCGCAGGTCTTCGACGTCTACGAGGGCGAGCGCATCGAGGCGGGCAAGAAGTCGGTCGCGGTGGCCGTCACGTTGCAGCCGCGCGAGAAGACGCTCACGGACGTCGAGATCGAGGCTCTGGCCGACAAGATCGTCGCGGACGTCGCCAAGAAGACGGGCGCCACTCTGCGCGGGTGAGCGACCGCTCGTTCGGGAATGCGTCGCATTCGATGCATTCCCGAAACGGGATTTCGATCTCTCCCTGGCATGATCCGCACTGGAGACGGGGGAGAGAACCATGCCGCTTCAGCTCGCGACACATCTCGCCGCCGCGCTCGGCGCGGTGCAGGCGCTGCCGACGGTCGAGCCGGCCGTGCTCGAGACCGGAGTGGCCGTGCGCCCGCCGCCGGCCTTCATCGCCTTCTGCCACACCTGGCCCGAGGAGTGCCGCACCTCGGCGGCGCACGAGATCACCATCGATGCCCGCACGACCGCGCTCCTCGCCGCGGTGAATGTCGGCGTCAACCGCGCGATCGTGCCCCAGGCCGATCCGCCCGGCCGCGACGTCTGGCGTCTCGATACGACGCACGGCGATTGCGACGATTACGCGGTGGCCGAGCGCCACGCGCTCATGGGCCACGGCCTGCCCGCCTCGGCGCTGCGGCTCGCGGTGACCCGCACCGCCTGGGGGGAGCGCCACCTCGTGCTCGTCGTGCGCACCGATCGCGGCGATCTCGTCCTCGACAACCTCACCGACGCGATCCTGCCCGTCGACCGCACCGGCCTCGTCTTCGAGACGATACAGCGGCCCGACAAGCCGCGCGGCTGGGCCGCCGTCGCGCCCGCGACGAGCGGCGCGAGCGCGGTGGCCGTCACTCCTGCGGCCCGGTGAAGGCGAGCGCGCGCTCGAACTGACGATCGGATTCGTTCTGCTCGGCACGCGTCGTCGCGTGCTCGGCCTGCGCATGGAGCTGCCGAATGCCGACCTCGCGCTGCCCGGCGGGCTGCGCTGCGAAGTCCGCTTCGCGCCCCCCGAGCAGAATTGAGATGCGCGCCGCTCCTTGAGACCGGGGCCGGCGCTCCCTATACCTCCCGCGGACAGACGCCCGCGAGGACACGACCCATGCAGACCCACGGCGCCGCCGGGCCGATCGCGCGTGAGCGCAACCAATCGCTGATTGCTGGGCTCGCCGCGGCCGTACTCGCGCTCGGCGCGGCCTATGTCGCGAGCGAGGCGACGATGCGGCTCGCGGCGCTCTGGCTCGTCGGCGGGGCGCTCGGCCTCGCGCTCTACCACGCCGCCTTCGGCTTCGCGGGGGCCTATCGCGTCCTGTTCACGCGCGGGCGCAGCGGCTCGGTGCGGGCGCAGATGCTGATGCTGGCGGTCGCGGTCGCGATCTTCTTCCCCGTGCTCGAGGCGGGCAGCCTGTTCGGCGAGCCGGTGCGCGGCTTCGTCTTCCCCGCCGGCATCGAGGTCGCGATCGGCGCCTTCCTGTTCGGGATCGGCATGCAGCTCGGCGGCGGCTGCGCGTCGGGCACGCTCTACACGGCGGGCGGGGGCGACACGCGAATGGTCGTCACGCTCGTCTTCTTCGTCGTCGGCATGACCATCGGCGCCTACGATGTCGAGCGCTGGGAGGACCTGCCGGCGCTGCCGCCGATCTCGCTGCCGGCGAGCCTCGGCCTCTTCCCCGCGCTCGCGCTCCATCTCGGCCTGTTCGCGCTGATCGCCTGGGCGGCGGCGGCGCGCGAGCGGCGGATGACGGGGTCGGTCGAGCCGATCTTCCGGCGCGGCGGCGCGTCCTTCCTGACGGGGCCCTGGCCGCTCGCCTGGGCGGCGCTCGCGCTCGCGCTCCTCAATGCGGCGACGCTCGTGCTCGCCGGCCGCCCCTGGGGCATCACCCAGGCCTTCGCCACCTGGGGCTCGCTCGTCGGCGAGGCGACCGGGCTCGCCGACCCCGTGTTTTGGGCCTATTGGGACGAGCCGACCCGCGTCGACCTCCTGCACCGCCCGCTCGTGCGCGACGCGACGAGCCTCATGAATATCGGCCTGATGGCCGGCGCCCTCCTCGCCGCCGGGCTCGCGGGCCGCTTCGCGCCGACCTGGCGGATCGGCTGGGGGCCGCTTCTCGCCGCGATCGTCGGCGGGCTGATGCTCGGCTACGGCGCGCGCATGGCCTTCGGCTGCAACATCAGCGCCTTCTTCTCCGGCGTCGCGTCGGGGAGCCTGCACGGCTGGCTCTGGATCCTCGCCGCGCTGCCGGGCAATTGGCTCGGCACGCGGATGCGACCCTTGTTCGGGCTGTCTAAATAACATTTTCTTCTGTAGAATATGCCTAATTTCCAGGCCTTGCCGTAAATTGTCGGATGCGCTATCTTCCGGGCGTTGAAATTTCACATCGTAACCCGGAGATCCGGATGAAGACTCGTATCGGCCTCGCCGCGTTGATCGCCGCCGCCCTCTCGGCCGCCGGCCCGGCGCTCGCGCAAGGCCCCGCCACGCCGCTCGTCGCCCAGAGCTGCGCCGGCTGCCACGGGCAATCCGGGGAAGGCGAGGGGGCGATCCCCAAGATCGCCGGCTACGACCGCGAGGCCTTCGTGGAGGTGTGGGAGGCGTTTCGCGCGAACGAGCGCCCCGCCACCATCATGAATCGCATCGCCCGCGGCTTCACGGACGACGAAGTCGCCGAGATGGCCGATTATTTCTCCTCCCTGCGCTGAGGGCTCTTCGATGACCACGCTCACCCGTCGCGGCTTCGGCACGCTCCTCGGCGCCGCCGCCCTCACGCTCGCCGCGCCGGCGGTCCTGCGTGCGCAGACCGGCCCGCGCCTCCTCGTGATCGGCGGCGGCTTCGGCGGCGCGTCGGCCGCGCGCTTCGCCCGCATCGCTTATCCCGAGGTCTCGGTCACGCTGGTGGAGCCCTATACGAGCTTCGTCACCTGCCCCTACGGCAACCTCATTCTCGGCGGCAAGCGGACCCTGCCGAGCATCACCCATTCCTATGACGGCCTGCGCGCGCGCGGCGTCGAGATCGTGCACGACCGCGCGCTTGAGATCGATGCGGACGGGCACAGCGTGCGGCTCGCGGGCGGGGAGACCTTGTCTTACGACAAGCTCGTCCTGTCGCCGGGTATCGCGCTTCGCTGGGGCGCGATCGAGGGCTACGACGAGGCGGCCGCCGAGATCTTCCCCCATGCCTGGATGGGCGGCGACGGCTCGCAGATCACCAATCTTCGCGCGCAGCTCGAGGCGCTGCCCGAGGGCGGCGTCGTCGGCCTCGCCATTCCGGGCAACCCCTTCCGCTGCCCCCCCGGCCCCTACGAGCGCATCTCGATGATCGCGCATTACCTGAAACAAGCCAATCCGCGTGCGAAGATCCTCGCCTTCGACGCGAAGGAGGGCTTCTCCAAGCAGGGCCTGTTCCAGGACGCCTGGGCCGAGCTCTACGGCGACATGATCGAGTGGGTGCCCGGCAACCAGGACGGGCGGATCGTGCGCGTCGACGTCGAGAACAAGCTGTTCGTCTCGGAATTCGGCGAGGAGCACCGGGTCGACGTCGGCAACGTGATCCCGCCGCAATACGCCGCCGCGATCGCGCGCGACGCCGGCCTCGCCGACGACAGCGGCTGGGTGCCGGTGGATTCCCGCACCTTCGCCGCGCGCGCGGCGCGCGACATCCACGTCATCGGTGACGCCAATATCGCGCCGCCGATGCCGAAATCCGGCTATGTCGCGAATTCGACCTCGAAGGTGGCGGTCGCCGCCGCCTTGGCCGAGCTCACCGGCCGCACGCCGCCCGAGGACCCGGTGTTCTTCAACACCTGCTACAGCCATGTCGGCGCCGATTACGGCATCTCGGTCGTCGGCGTGTTCCGCCCGACCGAGGAGGGTTTCGCCGAGACGCCGGATTCGGGCGGCGTCTCCCAGCGCGGCCCGCTCTCGGAACTCGCCGACAAGCGCCGCCTCGAGGCGACCTACGCCGACGCCTGGTACGCCAGCATCACCCGCGACATGTTCTCGTGAACGGGAGAGAGCCATGAATCTCCACCGCCGAGCCTTCCTCGCGAGCGCAGCCTCGCTCGCCGCGATCCTCGTCCTGCCAAAGCCCTTCGCCGCGGCCGCGACCGATGCGGAGGTGGCCGACGCGCTCGCCGCGATCCTCGACGGGCGCGAGGCGCAGGAGGGCGGCATCGTCCTCGACGTGCCGAACGTCGCCGAGAACGGCGCGCAGGTGCCCATCACGGTGTCCGTCGAGAGCCCGATGAGCGCGGAGGATCACGTCCGCGCGATCCACATCGTCGCGACGCGCAACCCGACGCCGGGGGTCGGCAGCTTCCGGCTCTCGCCGCGCATCGCCCGCGCCGAGGTGACGACCCGCATTCGGCTGGCGGAGGAGCAGGAGATCCTGGTCCTCGCCGAATTGTCCGACGGCCGCGTCCTCAAGGCGGCGGCCGAGATCGCCGTCTCCGTCGGCGGCTGCGCGACCTGACGAAGGAGGAAGAGCGATGTCCACCCCCCGCGTCCGCCTGCCCCGCAGCGCCTCGCCCGGCGAGGCGATCGAGGTGCGCACCCTCATCGACCACCCGATGATCACCGGCATCGGCTCGCCGAACCCGCGCGACATGCTCGCCCGCTTCGAGGCGCGCGCGAACGGCGAGGTCGTCTTCGCCTACGATTTCGACAACGGCGCCGCCGCCAACCCCACCTTCACCTTCCACGTCCGCCTGGACGAGACGACGGATTTCGTCTTCGCGTGGATCCACGAGGACGGGCGGGTGTTCGAGACGGACGGGCGGGTGAGCGTGGGGTGAGGTGGGGGGCGTTACGGACTGAGCCAGAGTTCGAGGTGCCCCTGCCGCGCGCTTTGCGCGTAAGGAGTTCGGCTGAGGTCCTTCACCGAGATCGTCGGCTTCGAGAGGTGTGCCGCCGTCCTTTGGCCCAATGCGATCGCAGCCGCCTCGTCTGCTGCATGGAAGAAGCGAACCTCGTTCAGCCCGGTCGCCGAGGCCAGTCGTTCGCCGCCGCGCTGGCGATCGGCGACGTTCCACCCTTCGGCGCTCAAGCTCGTCGCGAGCTGGACGATTGTATCGCGCGGATAACCGGCGAACTGGATGAATATGCGATCGTGATCCGTAGCGGGCGGCGCAGTCGGCTCTCCCGGCGCGGCGGGCGGGATCTGATTCGTTGCCGGAGGAACGGCCTGCGGCAGCATGCCTTGCGGAAATGGGGCCTGCGGCGGGGAGACGTCCGGCTCCCTCGCAGCCATCGGCTCCCTCACCGCCAGCGGGATGCCGCGGGCAGCATCGTCTTGAGACGCAGCGGCGGTGGATCGCTGGCACACTTCCGGAAAGTGCAGGTGCCCGATGCAATAGGCCGAGCCGAGTTGCTCGAATTTGTTGCCGGTCACCGCCTGCGCCATTATCGCAGCAGACCAGATTATGAACACGACGATCACGAACCATCCGAGAACCGAGCGCGCAACCGTTCTCGATGAACTCAATCCGAGCATGATCAGCGTGACCACGACGAGCACCACCAGCATCGGCCCGAATGAGAACCGCTCGTCACGTGCCTCTTGTACCAACGATAAGGCGACTGTCATCACGAGGAAGCCGCCGGATACTAGCTTCGCCGCTTCAGGATTGATCCGAAGGACGTCCGAAATCTTCTGGAATACGTCGAGCATGATGCAGCCCCCTAGCAACGCTCGAGCATAACGCTACCAAGAATCGTGAAATTGCGCAAGTGGTGGGTTCAGAAACAAATCATCGGAACAATGCCAGGCATCGGCTCGGTGCGGCAGAAGGACGTGGTGCCCCCCTCACTCCGGCAGCGCCCGCAACCCCTCCCAATCGTGGATCGCGTACCCTGCATATCCTTGCGGAAACCGCGCCGCGAGCCGCTCGGAGATCGCCTCGAGATCCGCCCTCACGGCCGCCCGCGTGGCCTTGCCCGGATTGTCGGCGTAGGACACGCCGGCGCCGGGGCCCGGATGGGTCTCGAGGGCGAAGAGGATGCGCGCGAGGCCGAGATCGTGGCCGAGCCGCATCTCGCCCTCGATCCGGGCGAGGACGGCGTCGACATCGGTGCGGTAGCTCATGATCACGTATTGGTCGAGGAGGCCGATCAGGTGCTCGGCGACCGGGCGCCGGTGGCCGCGGAACGTCGCCTCGATCGGCGCGCCGTAATAATCGTCGAGCCAGGAGGGGAGGGCGGCGCCGAGGGCGAGGCCGGCGCGCGCGGTCCGCTCGGCGAGGGCGGCGTGGAGCTCGAGCCATTCGGTCATCAACGCGTCGCGATCGGTGCGCTCGGCCGGTAACAGCGCGTCCTGGCGGATGCCGTCGTGAAAGCGCACCGCGCCGACGCCCTGGCCGTCCTGCGGCTCGACATTCGCGTGAAAGCCGACGAAGCCCGCCGCGTGGCGCGCGTTGAAGGCGATCATCGCGTCGACCGCCTCGTAGAGCGCGCCCGGCCCGTCGCCGTCGGAGAGATAGCCGCGCCAGCCGTCGAGCCCCCAGGCGCGAATGCCGGCGTCGGCGAGCGCCGCGACGAGATCGGCGACGGCAGCGTCTTCGGCCTCGTAATCCTGCGCGGAGAGGTAGAGATAGGCGTCCGTCAGGCGAAAGGTTCGCGCGGTCTCGAGGAAGGTCTTGCGCGCGGCCTCGTCGAAGAGGGCGGACGTCTCCCACACCCAGATCGCCCGCACGAGCGTCGCCTCCGCGGCCCGCGCGGTGCCGGCGAGCGCCGCGCCGAAGGCGAGCGCCAGCAGGGCCGTGACGATCCCGATCCCCGCGCGCCGCCTCCTCGTCGCGACGCTCATCGCCCAGGAATGGCGCCCGTCGCGGTGGGGCCTGCGCGCTCGGGCCTCTGGGCGGAGCCCGCGACGCTCCATTCCTCCTCCGGTTCCGATCCGAACGCCGCCCGCATTGCCTGGACGGCCTCGCCCGCGAACGCGCTCAGGCGGGAGCGGTTGAGGAAATCGAACCCGGGCACGATCTGATCGCCCCGGACCGCGATCGGCGCGGCGATCGGGAAGCGCTCGGCCTCGTCGAGCGCGATTCGCGCCACTTGGCCGCGTGCGGGCGGGCGGAAGGCGCGTTGGAACTCGCTCGGCAGGGGCACGCTGAGCGGCAGCACCTCGACGATGCGCCCGCTCGTCTGCGTGAAGCCGCCCGACACCTCGACGCGGTCGCCGACGCGCACGGCGTAGAGCGTCCCCGTCTCGAGATACACGAGCGCGTATTTCTCGCCCGAATAGAGCGCCATCAGGTGATCGCCCGGATTGATCACGTCGCCCCGGCGCACGACGTTCGGCCCGACGATCGCGTCGGCTCCGGCGCGGATCACACCGTCGTCGAAATCGGCGCGCAGCGTGTCGAGAGCGAGGCGGGCCTCCTCGCGGGTCGCTTCGAGCTCCTCCCAGAGCTTGCGCGCGGTGCGGCTTTCGACCTCGCGGGAGACGCTCTCCATCAGGGCGGCGTAATGGTCCCTCTGGATCGTGGCGACGAAGGCGTCGGACACGAAGCCCGTCTCCCCGCGCGCGCGATTGACCCGCTCGAGCTGCTCGGTCGTGTCCGCGAGTCTCTGGCGCGCCGCCTGCATCAGCGCGTCCGTCACCTCGAGCCGGATCGCGAGGTCCGCGAGCCGCGCCGTCGTCTCCGCCTGGCGGGCGGTGAGCGTGGCGATCAGCTCGGAGATCCGCGGCGAGGTGACGACCGCGAGGACGTCGCCCCGGCGCACGCGCTGGCCGGGCGCGACACGGACGTCGACCACCTGCACCTCGTAGGGCGAGGCGACGACGGCGTAGTCCGAGACCACGAGCCCTTCCGCTCTCAGCCGGACATAGGAGCCGACGAGCATGTCGAGGAGCCAGACGAAGAGCGCGAGCACCGCCGCGAGATAGACGAAGCGTCCAGGATTGCGGCGCTTGCGCTGGTTCTGGCGCACGTCGTTGGCGAAGCGGTCGGCGCGGGTCCTGTCGCGGAGCTCGGTGATCATGTCAGCCTCGGAAGATGAAAGCCTGCCGGCCCACGCGGGATGGCGAATAGCTGTCCTCGAACGACCTGCGATAGACCCATTCCTCCCAATAGGCGTACAGGCGCACGAGGCGCATGAAGACGCCGTTGTAGAGGCCGAAGACGAGGAGATACGGCGCCACGGCGAGGATCGTCGCCCGATCGAAGCGCCGCGCCATCGCCGCCGCCATCGCGAAGGAGAGCGTGTCGAGGAGGAGGTAGACGATCGCGACGAGGCCCAGCACGTAGAAGGCGCCGAGATCGAAGACGACGAACAGCCAGGTCACGTAGACGGGGAAGACGAGCGTGAACAGGAGGTTCATCACCAGCCACTCGCATTGCTCGAAGGTCTCGAGCGGCGTGAAGCGGCGCGTCGCGGGCGAGAACGTGTCGCGGAACTTGCGCAGCCGCGTCCGCACCGTGTCGCGATCCCAGCGGCGCCGCTGCCGGACGAGCGCGGCCGCATTCGCCGGCACGTCGGTGAAGCACCAGGAATGCGGCGCGAAGCGGATGCGCCAGCCCGCGCGCCGCAGGCGCAGCGTGAGGTCGAAATCCTCCCCCGGTCCCGGCACCATGATGCCGATCTGGTCCACGGCCGTGCGGCGGAAGGCGCCGAAGGCGCCCGATGCGCACACCACCATGTCGAGCATGTCGACCGCCCGCTTGCCCATCGCGATCGAGACCGCGTATTCGATCGTCTGCAGGGCCGTGACCATCGAGGCGTCGCGGTTGCGCACCGCGATGGCGCCCGTCGTCGCGCCGACGCGCGGATCGACGAAGGGCTCGATCAGCCGCTCGATCGCGTCGCGGTCGTAGGAGCAATCCGCGTCGAGATTGACGACGATGTCGCCCGTCGAGAGCGTGAAGCCGAAATTGCACGAGGCGGCCTTGCCGCAGCGCACCTGATTGGCGAGCGCGATATCGATCCGGCCGTCGCGCGCGAGCTCGTTGATCATCGCGCGCATGCCGTCCGTCGAGCCGTCGTCGATGACGATGATCTCGTCGATCCGCCGGCTCTGCTCGCCGAGCGAGCGCAGGCA
>JARWLF010001325.1:0-13184 GCA_029853055.1 Scenedesmus sp. KT-U | reverse complement strand
ATGTGTGACATACGCCCATAGACATACTCACACATTGCTGTGACTGGCATTGGTACGAACCCAATGTCCAGGTTCGCGCCTAACCCCATCAGGGCCAGTGTCCTGGTAGATTCCTGTGCCTCCTGAGACATCTAGCTGAGCTTGGAACAGCACAGCTTGGCCTTTGGTGTTGCAGGTGTGAGTGCTGCCAGGGCCCATGCTCAACCTAAGCAAACACAGCAGCAATGTTCATAAGCGGTCTTGAGCCAGCCTAGTCTTTCTTGGAACATGTTGAACTCGGCCGGCAGTCACAAGGTAGATGGACTTAGGCGTTCACAGATGCAAAGTGCCATCGGACTATCTAATGACGAGGGTATACGTATTGCAGGCTGCCATACACCGCCTTATGCAATGCAATGTATAAGTTCTTGATTGTTGAATTTGCAGACAGTAGCTGCACACAAACTGTAAACAAGCCTATGCCCTACTTCCAGCGGTCAGAGACAATCGTCCTGCCAGCTCTTCGGACTGGGGGTGTTTGGTACCAGGTCCACTCTTTGCTCAGACCCACCAGAGGAGCAAAGTACTTGCATGCACACTTTCAGGTGAGACTGGAAGGAGCCAGTACAGCTTTGGGTGCAAGATTGTGCGGAAGGAGATCAACGACTGAGATGCAGGCATGCAGCCCAGCCAGTTCATCAGCCACCAACATACGGTTGGCACAGGGTCATGCTGTAGTACAACATGGTTGAACCTTTCAGACAGGACCCATTATCAACATCCCACCTTGCTGAAGTGGTGAGTACACTGACTCAGATACCTAGCTCAATGCTTGCTATGGTGCCCAACCATGATGGCAGTAGCGGTACTGACTGAGCTTACTTGTTCAATATGGGTGCCAGGCTGTTGCTGTCTGGTTCTTCTTTCTGCACCTGACGATGCAACTCGGTCAATGCTGCCTGAATCTCCTGCCTGCTGCGCAATCTGCCATACGAACCTACCAGCCGCTGCTTGCACTGCCCGGTACTGCTGACTGCAAATCTGTACTGCTCTTCATCACCCAGTGTAATGACTTTGGTGTCGTCTGGAATTGGGATCTCCTTGCGCCTGGCATCATCCACTTGTTCCTGACCAAATTTCCTGCATCAACAGCAGCCCATATCATTGATAGTGGGAACATGTGCCATGCAGTGGGATGCTGGGAAGCTGTAGCAATCATGTGTTGACAAGTTGCTAGAGGCTTATATGCACTTTGGCGAGGCCATTTCAACATCAGCTGTATGCAGCAAAGTATGCAAAGGAGCATGTGGCGAGGTTTGAATGCTTGACATAGCATGCTGGATAAGGCTCATGCAGCAGAATTTCTGGACAAACGCTGGCAAATGGATTTGAACCCATACAAAAGCATGATTCAGTACACACACTGCAAGCTGCACTGACCTGTCAACCTGAAGTGGCAGTATGTGTTGTAACACCTGGTCTTCATCCAACTCCTCAATCTCATGGTTTACATCCGAGCCAGTCTCAAAGGTATCCCATGACACTCTCCACACGTTGACGTCATTGCTGCTGTTGATGTTGATACTGCTTCCATCAACAAGGCCGCTGTTCTCACCATTGCTGACCAGCCCGAGGACGACACCGGACCGTCTGAAATACTCTAGAGCTGGTTGCTGAGAAGGTTTGGGCTCGTCATTGCGAATCACTTGCACAAGCATGGCCCCTGGTTTGATCTGTTTCAGCAGACGGAGGTGCTTGATATGTGCTGCTGGGATGTCAGGACTGTTGCAAATGATGAGTTTGTTGTACCATATTGTGACCTGCACAGCACACCACAACAATCATAACTGGGTCACACATGCCAGGGCACAACTCAGCTGCTGTCTGTTGAAACCTGCTGGAAGCCGTGCGACCTGAGACCTTGTCAGCCCGTCTGCACAAATCATGCAGCCATGAAGTGGGATCCTCTGGTTCATGCCATTCACAGTGTGCAAGGTTGCACTGGTAGCAAACAGTGCATGGCCAGCATGGCGCCCAACAGCAGGTCGGTACATGCATGATCTATGTAGACTATACTGCCTGCTGTACTACAGTACTACTACGGTAGTCACCTGTGCACCCAGCTCATCATCCGGAGCCCTCCAGGTTAGTCGCTTCAAGTTCAGTTTGTTGAGAGCCCTTTGGCGAGGGGTGAAAGGCTCTATGAGGACGCTCATGTCAGCTGGCTGCCACAACTCCTGGGTCATAAACCGAGTCAGCAGTTTTTCATGGAAACCGTCAGGAAGGAACTCCGGAACTTGAAGAGGTGTGGCGGGCAGTTGGTTCAGCCAGTCGGACAGGCATTGTACAGGAACCTGCAGAAACAGCAATGACACCTATCGTACCTCACTGAAGGTGACACATGCATATCACGTCACAGTGCTGTGATCTTATGCACGCCCATGGTCAGCTAACCCTGGGCAAGCTTTGTACAGTTGCAACAGGGTGTGGGAAGCTCCCAATCATCAGCAGCCTGGTTCAGGGCACCACTGCAATTCAGGCATAATGTGTCAAATTGTCAATCAATCCGTGCACTCCAAATCACATCACAGCTCACCTCCGCATACAGAGACCCAAGAACTCCAGACAACAGACTATTAAAGCCTCCAGGTCCCGGGTGCATAGTAACCTGGTAGATCTCATCATCAGGCTGTGCTGTACTGATTGGTGCCTGCTTACCAGCAGGAGTTGCAGCAGGCCATAGATGCTGGCATAGAGAGATGTCAACTACAATGGGACCTCCATCAGTCTGTGTGGATGCTGAATCACCAGCGGGAGCTTCCCCTGCTCTGAGCGCGTCATGTGAACGCTTGCCTGCTGAGATGCTAGGGCTTGCTGTGCTGCCAACATCGAGCTGAGAATTGAAGTCAGAACCAGCCAGTGCTGCACCAACCTACAGGGCATTGCATGCAGAGCAGCAGAGCTTGGAGGCATGCTGCATGTGCTTGTTGTGTGATAGCACACAGGAAGGTATTGCTGGTCCAGCCGGTTGCTGGATATCTCGCTTGCTTATACAGCAGCTGGAGACATCACCACAACCCAGCAATGTAGAGATGCAACACAAGACAGAACACCCAATATCACCAGTTGGCTGTGGTTATGCACCACAACTCCACCTATCACCTGCTGTGCTGATCAATAAGCAAATGGATACACTCTACACAGGCAGGAGCAGCTGTGACAGTGCTGAACCACCTCTACAATACCTTGCACAGTGAAGCAGCACCATGCTGTCTTACGATGCCTTGCAGCAACGCCCCGGCCTCAGCCACGCCTGGAGTATCTGAGCTAAACCTGTGGGCTGCCACACGGACACTCGCTATCAGCCATTCTGCACGAGCGCTGTTCACAGCAGAGCAGCAGCCCTGATAAGCTGAAGCACTAGCTTGATTCCCTGGAGAACCAGAGCTCATGGCAACATTGCGGGCATACTGCTCTTCAAGGGACTGCGTAAGACTCGTCCTTGCTGCTCTCAGACGTTCGTGCAGCATCTGACAGCAGGATTGTACCTGCTGCTCAGCCGCAGCACTACAGCCAGCTGCAGCGGCAGCGGCACCAGGCTGCGTTGTTGTGTCGTCATCATCTAGCCGACTGCTCTCCAGGGACAAATCAGCTGCAAGCTGGCGCAGGGTTGAACTTGTCAGAGCGAGGTTGATGGCCTGTTTCCAGGCAACCTCTGTGGTCGCTGTTGTAGCAATCAAGCAAGTCTCCTGCAGCATACACCAGCAAGAGCCAGATATGTGCCTAACCTTGTGCAAAGCTCGCTGAATGTCAGGTTCAAGAACTGTGCTTGTAGCCTGACAACTGATGCCCAGCAAGTTGATGTACATCTCCCTTTATGAGAGTGACAGGATCCGAGGCACTGATTTTCTGCTGACATATGGGCCAGGATCAGAAGCTGTGTTGACGACTGCAGCTCTTGGCCAACGACTTACATCTGATGTCCTGATCTTGGCCTCACTGCTGCTCTGCCAGTCCTCCATTAACCACTCCAGCGCAGACAGCAGATCATTCAATGCGTTCCCAGAGGTCTGTGTTAGCTTCTCATGCAGCGCCATGTCCAGCCAGGTCAGCAAGTCTGTACTGTCAGATGTTAAGCTTACACCTTGAGCTGTGCTGCTGCTGGCGGCTTGTGCGTTCGCTGACTCCTTCTGATATAGTACTAAAGCTTCAACAGACTACAGGCAGACATGTGACATGCATTTCACCACATTGTCAGTTCAAGAACAGCAATCCCTGCATCGCTATGAAGCGAGACAGTGGACATATGGCAGTAAAGCCTATGCATGCACCATGCATGTATACAGGCAAACAAGCTGCAGGGCGTGTACGCTGCTACCTGTCCTGCATCGCCAGGTAAGCTGCAGATATGACGAGTGACCATCCGTCAACATTGTGACTTGGCAGTGTTTGGGGTTACAAGTAGCCTACTTCATCTTGTGACAACTGTTGCTGCAACATACTAAGCAGATATCTACTTCTCAGCCTAAACTGTTCAACGTCCAACCATGTGGTCCTACCTCTGGAGTGATACGGCCCCTCCCTTGGAAAGCAGCCGCAGCAGCTGCCAGCCTCACCCCCAGCTGCTGTTGCACTCCTTGGTTCTTGTAAACCTCATGTATGGCCCAGCCAGCCCTCCACCTGTCGTTCAAGACCCCCTCCATGTACACATCAGCAGTGTGTGCGAGCCTGATCGCCAGGTCATGAACAAGAGTCTGACAAACTTGAAGAACCTGCTGCTGCAGTGGCCGGGAATATGAAGTTGTTCCTGATGAAGCTGCTGCACGATTGAGTGCTGCTGCAGCTGCAGGAGGATGGTAGATGCCTGCTGCTGTTACCGGTGCACTGGCAGCTGCAGCAACTGCTTCACAATAGCATACCAATGCTATTGCTGCATGATGGTTGGATGCAGCAGCTGAGTTGTAGTCCTGTGGTATGAGCTCGGATGCTGTTCCTGCCAGACTGCTTAGTTCTACAATGAATTGTTCCAATAATGTCAGGAACAAGCCTGGTTGACGGTCCTGTCGCATTCGCATCACACTTGCCATGTGCGCAGGGCATCCAGCTGATGATGCTGATGACTTTGCTGCTGATGTCGCAGCCTTTACCAACACATCACAAAGCTCAGCATGGGGCGGCAGATGCAGTGAACTTGGAAGAGGTCCCATCTCCTGCGCAAGCAACACAGAGCAAGCCTTGGGGTGTTTCAGACGTCAGGTGCAGTCGATCAGGCCCTGGACACTGTTGTATGTATGCTGCCAGCATACATACTGTCGGACACTAGTGATTGTGGTGCATATGTGAAAACAGCACACTTCATGCCATGCAGCACGATGATTTTGAGGACGACCTTGCTGCTGTCAGTATACCAGATGTACAACTAAGGGATGTAGCGGCTGCAAAGGTTGGCTTCAAAGCTTGTATCAGCACAACATACAAGCTCGCTGGCGCTTGTGACTACTGACATACCTGATGGTCCAGTTTATCCTCCAGGAAAGCTGGAAACAGCAGCTGAGCAGCAGACTTGGGATGATCGGTCTGATCACGCAAAAGCCTGGCCAGCTCATCGCCAGTGAAAGCAGAGCGCTACAGAAAGCAAGGAAGAGATTACGTGCACACCACTGCATAAAGCAAGGCATACCAAGACAGAGGATCCCATGTCCAGGCTGTGCAGAAGCAATGCACACCCTCTCACAACATGTCAGTGCAGAGGTGCAAGCGTCTGCTGGACCATGTTATAACCAGGCAACACCAGCTGCATGCAAAGGAGAGGTCATCTTACCCCGTTACGCTGCTCAAACTCTGTGATGACTCCACAGAATGAGCTTGCGTCATGGACAGCTGTTTCAGATACATGAGTGTCCAGGTCCGGATGCAATGCCTCAAGCAACCGATATGCTGTTCTGGCAGGGGCGTTGGCTGCTCTGCAGCCTGACAGACAGTCCCGCCACTCATTGCCAACCTGTAGAAGGCAACTGCACAAGCTGAGCATATCTGGCCGAATCGTCAAGTCACAAAGATTGTTTTGTACACAATGTGGCATAACATCTCAGACACTAGGAAAAGATGTAACAGGAGGTCTTGATGACATTCCCTAGCCAATTGTTTATGCCCAACTTCCAGCACTGTACCTAGGTTGTTGTCTGTTCAAGCGTCTACTGGTGCTGAACATCGAAACTAGCAAACTTCACCTGCGGGTTCAGAGTGGCGATCAAACCCTCCAGCTCAGCCTTCATGGCCTTGAACTTGCTGATCGCAGGCTCCAGGAAGCGCTGCTGGATCTGCTGCTGCATACGTTGGATGCTGCGCCGTAATTGTCCAGCATCTGATGGCTCAGGTTGCAGCGTTGAGACTGCCAATTGCTGCTGATGTTGCAGGACACTGAGCTGTTGCTCTGCTTCGATCGCAGCAGTCATCAGGAAAGAGCTCACGGGGGTGGGTGGGGGCTGCTTGCTGTAGAGTAGAGGGTCCAGCACCTGCACAGCATTGACAGAGAGAGAAACACATGTACAACTGCCAGGAGGTGAGGCACAAATGGTATGGTGCTGCCTGTACACATTCAAATCACTCTGTCCTGATCATGACAGACTGGGTTGTCTGCTCTACCTGTCTGCTTATGGCAGTGATCTACTGTTGTTTGACAGCCTGCCAGTTCTCAGTGAACCTCACTGAGTGCAAATAGCTGCTTTCAGGTCTGGCTGCTAATGCCGCTCATGCCGCTCATGTGGCTCATGTTACCACCAACCTGCAAGCCACTCTCCTCCCAGGTCAGCAGCTCCCCTTCCTCGATGCCTTCCAGAAATGCCTTTGATGTGATGGCTTGACCAGCCCAGGTCCAAGGAAACACGTGACAGATTGTGAAGTGGGCTTTCACAATCCTCTGGGCTGCTGTGGGTTCCTCCCCTGCAGGCACCCCCTTTGCACCTCTGAGCATGCGAGCTAGTTTGCGGGTGATGACACCTGCAAGAAGCTCCTTTGCCTGGGCACCCTCCTGGACAATGCTCGAGACAGTCTGGAGTAGCCTCCTGCGTTGCACTTGTGCTTCTTTTGATGATCCTGATCCTGTTGATTTCTGCATGTTCAACATGGCATGAGGGCAAGTAGTGCATGCCACTGGCATCTCACAGCAGCACCAACCACAGTAGATCAATCTATACAGGTCGAGAAATTGGTTGGTGTTGCAGGGCCGCACAATTCACTAGTTGGCACACTCAACACAACCTGCTTGCATGTTGCGCAATCATCGGAGGGTGGAACTTGCTGCCAATCATGAGAACAAAAATGCTTGATGTCATGCAAGATCTGACATTTGAACCACAGATAACACTCACACCCACCTTTGCACTGTACATGGCGGTGATGACATATATTTCTGGGTCCATCTTTTCAGCCATGATCAGGACCAGCATGCGTGGTGCAACTGGTAGCCGCTCCCCCCTCACTGAGCTGACAGGGTCCTGTGGGGCAGGTACAGCACGAAAAAGTTCCATACAGAAAGACACCAGCACACCGCTGCAGAAAGACGTTTACAAAGGCTGGGATTGACAATGCTGTACACAGCCTACTACCTGCAGACCAGGCATGATAGCTCACGCAAGCACAACTTTGCAGCCTGCACAACCAGCAAGTTACCAACATAAGGCTTATCAAATTGCTCCAGATCAACCTGTTCGATTTGCTGGCTCGCATCATGCCGCAGCCAGGCATCCAGCACTTCTGGAGTGAACTCATCTTGTATGGATCCCACTCCAGATTCGTTACTCTCCTTCATCACATAGACTATGCCGTTTGGTAGGACAGAGCGAGATGAAGGTTTGACACGCTCACTCATTGTGGCAGAAGCCTGCGCCTGCTGCTGCTGTTGTTGTAAGCCAGCTGACGGGTAATGTCTCCTTGGTTGCCCCGTGTGCTGCTCCCGTCCTTGACTGTCCATGAGCACAACTTGAGGTGCATCCACAGCAGCAGGTATGACAACATCCACATGTGCAATGAGCCTGATGTACCTGCTAGGCAAGCGGACAACAGTGGTACGAGTATGTTGCTGGTGATCTCTCAGGCTGCTTGCAGTGCTCCTGGCAGCTGTCACATGTTGCAGCATCTGTATGACTACCTGGTATCTTCTGTATGACAGTTTGACCGCTTCTGCTGCATGAGAATGGTTGGCCATGGACAGGAACAGCTTAAAGCACACACCTATTGCCTAGCCACTGCTCTGGGTCATCTCCTATAGTCCTCACCCAGACGTGTCTGTTGAGCAGATCATGTATTGCTGCACCGTAAGTACAGCGCTGGCCATCCGCCAGCACATGTGGCAGCTGCATCGTCTCAACACACCCTAACTTCTGCCACTGCTCAGGTGTCAACCTGAGAGATGAACGGATGGCTGCTATCAACCTTGATGCACAACTGCTGCTCGTAGCTGCCACAAAAGCCTTCAAAGTAGCGTAAGGGTCTGTAGGCCAGCTGTACTCCAGACCTTGACACAGCAGCATCTCGTTATCCTGCAGTACTGCCTGAGCAGCAGCATCACTCTCTGCTGCTGCTGCCTCAGCCAGATCACAAACTTTGTGAGCAGCCAACAGCGCAGCTAGTACTTGCTCTACTGTATGATATACAATCTCCACTGAAGCAGTGGCACCATCTGCGAGTAGTGCAGCAGCAGTTCAGGCCAGAAGGCAGCAATGAGACCAGACATCGGAACCCAGGTTTATGTCGCTCACGCTGGTCACAACTAGTTCTGTACCTTCGGACCTAGCCACTATTTAGAGATGTTGAGGCTGCAGCAAAGCCTTTCAATGTGCCTCTGCCAGGTGAACAGTCCCAGAGCAGTACAAACACAATCACCGTGTGCTGCACATATCACGTTATTCTTGGCTGGACACAGTGTTCCCTGTGCAGGCATTGTGTATTGGTAAAAACAGTCACGTCAATCCTGAACATGCACTTACCCCAGTTTGCCATTGGAGAGTTGATGTAGTTCGTCTCCAACCAAGTTGTGTGAGAACAGTAGTTGCCTTCTGGGGCAACGGTGCCATGTGTGGCACATCGCTGGGACTCTGACTTGCTTGCTGGAGTATGAGAGGATGCTGTTGCTGCTCCTGGTGCACAAAGGGCCTGGTTGTGCTTTGGTTTTATACAGAAATGAGGAACCTGAGACATGGAAGTCACACAAATGAGACAACTGTATACCGCTGCTGCAGCAGGATCGCCACAATCGTGCATATTTTCCCTCTAACAGCATGTTATGTATTCAAGAGGCTGTCACGAATCTATGCAACTGACATGGCAGGAATGAACGCAGCTGTTGGCCTTGAAGCTCCGCAAAAAAAGCACACACCTCAGGCTCACACACCTTGATGGGACTGCATGATGCCAGGTCTGGACGCCTCCGTAACGGCTCTGTTGCTGACAAGTCAACTGCATCGTTCTGCATATGCAGTGCGAACCAACATGCTATGAGCGTGGCACAGAGATTGCCCTGTTGCGTTGGCTTCATGAACTGTGATGCTCAGCTGTTTGAACACCAGGCTGGCTGCACAGCATGGAGCATGCTGGCAAGGTATATGTAGAACACTGCTACCCAGTGTGTGACCAACAAGCAAGACTTTGACACAGGACAACTGGAGGCACGTATCTACACTATTCGGTTGCCTCAGCGTGCAAGTTGCTGGCTCACCTGGGGCAAGGGTACAAGAGAGGTCAAGCATGGCGAACACTTCAACCTCTGAAGAAGTACATTGGCAATAGAAGACTTCCCTGCAGGTATGTGCCTTGTGAATAGCAGCGTATGCGCATCTCACAATTCTAATCTGGCACATGCTCCCTGGCAATCAGCAAAAGGCCAGCGAGCAAGCAGACTGACAGCAGAGGCTTCTTGAAGTAAGCTGTAGCGTTGCCAATTCTGCACTTGGCACGAACACACCTGCGTTTTGATTCCCGGAAATCTGCAATAACACGGCTTCAGGAGGTTCGGCACGCAAGTGAGCATCCATGCTTGCCAGAACAAGTCTCGGGGCAGGGTAAACTCCACCGTTACGTACACAGCACGCCTACTGAACAGCAGCAGGCTGCGAGCCACGGACCCGCTATGTCAAGTAAGCAAGCCGGTGCTTGGTGTCGATTGACTCAACTGATGCTGGTTTTAAAGTGTGCACGAAGATGCTCACAAGGTTGAGTGGCCATACTCAGTGACTTGGATGAAGCACGACAATACCACAAACAAGCAATCGCAGTCTGCATATTCAAGGTTCCGAGGGCCGAAAGCAAGACTAGGTTCATCGTGAACTCGATCAGCACAGAACATAGCCAAGGTTACACATGTTATTTGGTTGAGCGCCGGTGCTGACCGATGATGCCGGCATGCGGGGCCGGTATTACCGGAGGAGTGACAGCGGCGAACTGCCTTGGACTTCTTGGCAAGCTGAAAGTAAACCCGCTCCGGCCTGTCGACTCTTGGAACGTCTCGGCAACTCGGTGTCGTTACATCCATAGCGTCTGGCGACCGTCCCTAATGGGGTGACGCACCTGGTATACAGGAGAACCTCGCAAAGGATGATCGTCACCTTGGTATGGATTGTATTAGATCTGTGTGAGATCCGCGCCATACCAGCTCCGCGCTGATCAGCTATACTTGTCAAGCAGAGTAGAGCGGCACCAGGCAGGAGGCATGTAGCTAGAGCGATCGCTGTGGACGAGGATGCTATAGCTTGTCGCGCTGCTTCGCTCAGTATCACTCCTATTCGCGATCCCTATGTCCCCGTGCAGAGTGGTTAAACGGTAACTGCCACGCTGTAGGCACAGGACTCACAACGATAGGTGGCTTGGAGTCGCTGATTCGTTCAGTTATACAGTCCTTATGTAAGTAAAGCACTTTATATCACGGCAACCCGCACAATGATGCAATGAAGAAACTTGGTATGCTTTGATAATGCTATGCAAGTGGTTGAAGAAAAGGTCATCATCATCATCATCATCATCTCACCGGCCCGTTGACCCTTGAGTATGCAGCGATGGATTGCGTGCATCAGTGCACAACATCATGCCTCCGGTGGTAAACAATGAACATTGTGAGGAAAGAGCGTTCAACATTCAGCAGTTCAGTAGTGCATGACCTTGTCACCGCTCTGATTGGTCATTATTGAAGATCGCACATTGAGTGTCAGAGATGCATGTCTATGTGATGCTGATGCAGACTCGCTGAAGTGTGTCATCGTCAATTGTTCCCTCAATATGTCTGACCTGTACTAGCTGGCCGCCACTGTTGCCTTGGCTTTCTTGAGGAAGGTCTGTAATGCTGACAGCCGCTGATCAATGTCTGCAAGATCACTGCTGGCACTCTCAAACACTGGGTTGCCACCAGCTGTTGCACCTCCAGCAGACAGGACACCAGGAGCAGCACCAGGCACAGCTAACGGGGGTGCCTCAAGAGCAGCTAAGCCAGCAGATGGCTGAACAGCAGGCAGTTGAGCTGACAACAAGGATCCTGCAAAGCATGTGTCAAGTATTCGTGAGTGTGGCACTCGACATCAAACAGAAGTGCGCACAAATTGCGACATCTTACTGTCAGATGGTGATAATGATGTGTTGGGGTCAAGCTCTCACCCGCCAGATGCTGCTGCGGCTGCTCCTCCTGCAGCTGCTGCTTAGCCATGAAGGCAGACAGCTTGTCTTTGACTCCTTGCAGTGCTCTGCCTGGGGAGGCAGCTCCAGGTCCTTCTCGGGCTGTAACAGAACCCAGCAATGTACAAAAAGTGAGGACATGGTCATCAACAAGCTGAGGATAAGGATGAGTGCAAGCATGCACTCATTCTGCTTCTGCAGCAGTGCACTATGTTCAAAAGCAACCAGACAATAAGACAGAAACACAAACCAGATGCAGATAGAAGATCAACATTACCTGAGGACCACTGATCAAGCCCGCCAGCCTGTTTGCTGCTGCTTCTGCTTTTATTGCTGCCAGCAGCTACCCCATACACAGCACCCAACCGATCACGGTCCCTACTGCTGCTCCTACTCCCCTGCTGCTGCATTGATCGCTGCCTGCCAAAGCTGTCGGATCTGCCAGCAGCAGCATGACTGCTGCTACTGCTCTGTGTTGGCCGCAGGTGACCATAGCCTCCACCTATACTGCTGCTACTGCTGCGCCGCTGAGCCCCTACGGAACCCTGCCTGGTGACACCTGCAGGTACGCTGGCGCCGCTGCCACCGCTGCCTGGGCGCCTGGCTCCTACTGATGATGCTACAGGAGATTGCAAGCCACGTGGGGTGGTGACACCTGTAGATGGTTGTAATCAAAGAAGATGGTTAGCAGGCACATCAGGTGCTCTGCACGACATTGGGCTCTGTACAAGCATCCTCAGAGGTCAAGAACAGCAAGATGTGTCCACACAGCAAAGGTCAAACAAAGATAAAGGAAGTTGCTGAGAACTGGCTGAGCCATGCTCACCTGAACCAGCCACCCTTGGACTGCTTGCGTTACTATATGACAGCCTCTCCCGCTCTCTGCTGCTACTGCTACGGGCAGGACTGCTGCCTCTGCTTCCACCCATTCGCTGTGCTGCTGCTTGCTCACGAGCTCGTTTCTGCCGCACATATTCTGTGGGATCAAACCGCTGCTTTGGTGGTGCACTGCTGGGTCTAGGAGGCCTTGGTGGAGTGCTCACTGCAGGTGGAATATGTGCAAAACACATGTCAACAGAGCACAATTGCACTGCTTCTATGTCTGACAGCAGCGATAGCATGCCATTAGTATGTTTCAAAGTATTGTCTTATGCACACATCCAGCAGACAGGCACAGTGTTGCCGACACACCTTGAGCCCAAGGTCTGCTGTACCCTGGGGATTGTGCCCTGCTGCTTGCTGGTGACGACCTGCAGCAATAGCGGCGGCGGCGGCGGCATTTGACCCTACTGTAGCTTGAAATTGCATGTACATCACGTGGCATCGGCTGTTGGCAATCAACTGGGGTGATAGCAGTGCAATATGTCTCGAAGGCATTGCAATCAGGTTGGACTGCAATGAGCATGTTGGCTGGGTGCTTGTGCAGGAACCTGTCCCTGCAGCAAGTTCCTTGCTACCATTCAATCCAGATAATGCTCTCTTACCCTCTGGAGCCACCAGCACTGCTGGTGTTGTTCCTGACTGGGCGACTTGGGTACTTGCTGACC
>JARWLF010001324.1:0-10582 GCA_029853055.1 Scenedesmus sp. KT-U | reverse complement strand
ACGCAGCGCTCACAGCCAGCAGCCGTCTCACATACCTTGACCTCTCTCATTGCCGCATAACTCCTACAGCAGGTCATTGCATGTTTGCAACAGGTCAGCCATGCAAGGGTCTGCTGGAAATGTGTACAAATTTATGAGCTGATGTCACTCCCTGTCAGCTTTGATCTGCTGGTGAATTGCTGCCCATCACTGCATATTATTCGACCATCATCTTACCACATTGAGGGCGATCGTAGCACTGCTGTTGAACATCGACCTGCAGGTGAGCGGTACTACAGCGGCTGTGTCAGAGCGGTACTGTTGGGACATAGGTGTCCTTATGTCGTTGACATGCAATTACCATATGTCTTGGCTATGGGCCAGATGTGACAAGCAGATCCTGTATGATTGTTACAGAGAGACTGATACGTGCGGATGCTCTCTGGTCAATACCAATCTGACCAGTGTTGTGTGATGTTGTTCTATCATAGAACAATCCACGGTGGATTGTATATCATCAATCAAGTTGTGCCACTGCCAGTGCTCTGTTGCAGGGCTGAGTGCACTTGCAGCTCTGACAGCGTTGACAAGGTTGACAGTGAGGTGATCCAGCTGTCAGACCCTGCCATGCAAAGCATTGCCAACTGCCAGCGGGTGACCTAAACTTGTATGTTACAGTAACCACCCCAGCTAGTCTGCCTAATCTCACCCAGCTATCAGAGCTCACAAGTCTGAAGATCAGTGCACATGATGTGGCTCGGCTGTTCCTTGACCCTGCAGTCCTGACACTGGAGATATATTCATCAGTGTTCTTGGAAAAACAAGATGACACAATATCATGTGACAGTTTCGTGACAACGTTGTTGGAAGTTAACCTTGAATAGTGGTGTGTACTGCTGTACTTGCAGATTTGGTTTCAATTTGATGTGCCTGCAGTGCTTAAACAGCGCGTTGCAGACACTCAATGTCTATCAGCCTGAGAGGCAGCAGGCAGGCACACGATTATAAACAACAAGCAGGCTGCAGTGCACTGCTGCATTGCAGGCTGTTGCTCTTTGCCCACCGGATGTTCATCAGCAGCTGATGAAACACCTGAAGCAACAGCAGTAATGATTGAGATGTCTTCTGAATTGAGGAAAGCATCCCTACATAGGGTCTTGAAAGATCGTTTATTTTTGGCGACGGCCTGCCACTGGCAGGCATGATGCTACCTGGGCGTAGCCATTCTACAGTTTTGGTGCTGGTTTTGGCTGTTAGTCATCAAGTGTTCAGGGTGGGCATGTGACCCCAAACTGCGGTGTCAAGAACCCTTGCAGGACATGCATTACGTCCTGCCAGGTCATTGACATACCAGTTCTGGTTTCAACCAGGCAGGACTGGCACTTCCTGAGGGGTAGTTCTGTATGTCTGTTCCATGGGTGGTTCTGTACAAATTATGGTATTTTTGATGTTCCGAACAGGCTGTTGTCTATGTGTGAAAATATGAAAAAGTAGAAAGGCTGTTGTCTATGTGTGAGTGTATGTTGACCGGTTCTTCATGCATGCTGAGTCGGTTGGCAGTGACCGTCAGCAGCAGCAATTGCAAGCCATGATGGCAACTGCTGATCATGCTTGTTGTGAATGTCTCTTCGAGTGACTTGGGCGGGCATAGATACCCATGGGCCGACAGGCTGGAGCGGATTTATTTTCAATCTTCGTGATGGCAAATGCTCATCTTGACTACATGAGGCCTAAGCCTTGGTAACTTGCTAGCAAACCAGCTCTGGCCTTTGCCCAAGCGGGTACTCATGCCTTTCTCATGTTATGGTGGAGGGCCTGTGAGTGATCTACCACCGTCTCATTAACAGTGTTTGGTGGCGCTCACCCCATGCAAGCGATGTTGCTTCCAAGCTTGCAAAGTCTCGAGCTTAGCAAGACCCGAGGTTGTATTGACGGTGCATTCACAGCAGTCTGGTGATGCAAGAGTACCAGGCTGGCTCTAAGCAAGAAGGCTGTCGAAGCAAGTTGAGATGTCTCACTTGTCCACACTGCCCGGGATTGACTGATTGATGCACATGCCCAGAAAACTCAAGTGTTGATGTTTACCTGCGAGAAGCAAGAGAATGTGGTCTCTTTGGTCACACCACCTCTTTTGCTGCTACCAACCGGGTAGCAGATTCTCATCTCAGATGAGAAGTTCTCATCGGTCAATGCTACGCTATGCTTGACGTCACATGTAACAGAAATTCCCTGTTCGAACTGTGCGCCACTAACAACAGACACCAGTCAACCGCTATTAACAACAAGATGTTCTTTGAAAAATAGGCATTGCTTTGACGAAAGCAAACAGCACGGAGGTGCACATCGGCGTATGCATGCATATGTACAGCTCAGTGCCCGCTGCAACGTTGCTTGCAACAAGGACGGTATTCTACATTTGCTAGTGAGCCATGTCACTCCAGGTGACTGATTAGTGCAGGATGTTGCCGGCACGAACCAGGCCCTACCTGTTTTTGCCTCGCGGAGTTTGCAGCATCAGCAACTTGTGAACGGAGTTCTCTGCGCTGGGTGACAAGGCACTCAGGCACACTTATGTTGTCTACCATTCGTAGGATGATGCTCATCATGCACCTGCACTATCCATTGACCTGCTGGCACATATGCTGCAGTATATTGACCAGAAGCAGCGCCTGCTGGCCTGCTCAGTGGTCAACCATACTTGGAAACAAGCAGTTCAGTTGACCCTTACAAAGTTGGAGTGCGAGCTGAGCGTGCAGAAGCAGTATCAGAGCCTCTCTCAGTGGTTGTGCAACAGCAGCAACACCAGCCCCCTTATCTCCCTTCATGTGAAGACCCAGTGGTGCAGAAGATACCTCGAATTCACTGACCTGCCCAACCTGCAACTACCCTCTCAAAGACTTGAGACTCTGCAGGTACTGATGTTAAGCCAATGCTGCCTACAGCTTAGAACCTCAATGATGGTCAACACGGCAGGTCCAAAGCAGTGGCTCCACTGGATGTGGCACACACTTTGCAGAGGCACCAGTACCAAAGCCCCAGCAGCAACCCCAACTCCTCTCAGATCTCTCACAGCTCTTAGACAGCTTAGCCTCGACAGTTGCACAGCAAATCTGAGCGAGCTGCACAGCTGCACGACCCTGCAGCGTCTGCAGCTCTGCATGTTATCAGTACCAACAGATAAACTCGAGGCCACGTATGGCATAACTGGAGACCTTGAAGCCATGCTAGCAGCTGCTTTACCACAGCTGCAGTGTCTCACTTTCTTGTCACTCAACATCAAGTATGGCGGCCAGTCAAGCAGCCTGCATTTTGCTGATGTCAGCCCTGCCCTCAGCAACCTGCAGCAGCTTCGGGTGCTTGAACTTGGCACAGGTGTAGAGTTTGCAGAAACTAGTCTGGCCCATCTCCCTGCCAGCCTGCACACCCTCAAGGTAGAAAGGAGTTCCTACGAAACAAAGTTTTCTGCTGAAGCAGCACATCATACAAGTCAGCCACTGGCACCAACTTGCACCAACCTACAGCAGCTGGAGTTCTGGTGTACACATGTATCTATTCCAGCTATTCTGACAAACTGTCTGCAGCTGACACAGCTGAAGCTGTTCAATCTTGGACTAGAACCAACCATTGATGCACATCTGGAACTGATGTCGGCTGTGCGTCAGCTGCAAGATTTGCAGCACCTGGACCTGTGTGAAAGCCTCGGTATGCTGTTGCATTCTCATGAACAGATTGCAGTGTTGACAGTCAACCAGCTGCAGCAGATAACATACCTTGATCTCTCTTTCTGCTTCATCCGTCCCGGAGATCTTCGAGTGGTCTTTGCACCTCAACCGCCGTGCACAAGATTGCAGACACTGATAATGTGCTCAGGTCCCTTGGAGCTTCCAGGCAGCTATGAGCTGCTAGTAAGCTGCTGCCCAGCATTGCGGGATTTGGGGATTTGGTATGATGTAAGGGGTGAGCTTGATGGATCAACAGACGAACAAGTGAGTCACAGCCTTGAAGTTACATGCAGACAAAGCATGCCATGTTGGACGTCAGGCAGAAGCATGCAAACGAGAGAGGATCAGCCTAAGGAACTTGCATTGGGTTTTGGATGGTCGCAGGTTTGTCACTGCCGCAACGTGTTATTGAGTGCCTGATGCTTGTGACAGGAATTGCGACTACTGTGCAGCATATGCCATAGAGTTTGATATCTGAGGCTGATTTACTCCCTTGTGCAGGGCCTGACTGCACTGCAAGCTCTGACAGCTTTGACCAGGCTCTATTCCCATGGCATTGTGTTGTCAGATGCCTCCCTGCACAGCATAGCTCAGTGTCAGCAACTGAAGGACCTTGATCTGTCATTTGATCTACAAGCAAGATTACTGATGCATCTCACTCAGCTCACAGGCCTAACACGATTGAAGTACGCTGCTTATGACACCGGCGTGTATCCAAGTAGACAGCCCAAGGACTGTTTCATTCTCGTGAAAAACCAGGTGATATCACTGGTATGCAGTGCCTTGACTTCTCTGTAGTCAGTCCTGTCTAATCATGCCATGGGGTCACGCCTTGATGGTCGTGACACTCAATCAGTGTTGCACAACACGGCATGTCCCAGCAATCTGCAGAGGCGGATCACTGACAGTCTGTTGGTGACCAGCATCTGCATCCATGTCCATGGACCCTGAGCATCAGACCAAAGTCAAGAACCGATCGATCTGGATCGTGCAGTACTACTGCCTCCAAAGCAGCAGCTGAAACAGCCGTCCCATGAGTCATCTTGCATTGTACTCTGTTACCTGCCGTGTGATCAGCAGCCAGCAGTGCTTGTATGTCATCGCAGCATAAGCTCTATCGCAGCACCTTCTCAAGCATCAGCAATACCAGACAGGCAGCCTGAGCACAGTGTTTGTGATGCTGCAGAAAGCGCCGCTTGGCTTTGGCTTTTCAGCACATTTTTTGCTTTTTGTCAGGTACCTTACCGGTGTGTTGTGATTTGTTGCTTGTTGCTCTGCACCCTTCAGGCTGCTCCCGGTTGCCCTCCAGATGTCCAGCAGCAGCTGGTGAACCACCTGAGGCAACCGCCGGTGCAGCCGCTGACTGAATGATCTCACAAGTTGTGCACGCAGGAGTCAATGCAGTAAGATGCCCAGGAGACTACACCAGCAAGTGATAGCGATTCACCTGCACTACAAGCTGCGGTGGTGCACGAAGCCAAGCTGATGCCAGCGGTCAGGACGGTCTTGCACATCAAGATCAAGCGTATCAAGATGGCGGAACAATAGTCACTTCATGGCAGGGGTCAGGTACCGATTGCCACTATGGAATTTACCAATGATGTGGTAGTGCAGCAGTGGTGCTGCAGGCTGTTGTAGTGCAGTAGGCTGCTGAGCCTCAAATAGCCGAGTGCCAACCAGCTGGATAGTGTTACATGCCCTGTAAAGGCTTTGTCTGCAGCAATGCCATGCCACAGTGACATGGGTTCAATCTGGATGCAGCCTGTTCACGCAGCCTGCTTGAAGTCGTTGCATTGAACCTAGTTCATATTTGACAAGCTACAAGATACGGTATGACTCTCACTGACAGCCCTACCTAGATAGTGGTGATTGTTGCTAGCTAGTGAGGTTCAAAGTATCACGCTCAATGCATCTCATCTGCTTTATTTCTTGGTGATTTTGTCGGATGTATTCAATACATGGCATCTGCTTTATCTTGAATGAGCAAGGCTGTTTTATTAGCCATTGTTCACCGGCCAGATCGTTTGATTGATCTGACCAGCCTGGACAAGCATGATAATCATCATTTTGATGTACAAGCATGAAGTGTTATACCACAAGGTGTACAACTGCCCAAGGCATAGGCCTGAAGCAGTAGCTACTGTCTGACTGTAGTCCAGGCTGTTGGCTCAGATGACAAAGACCACCTCAGTGAGATCAGGTAGAGGCTGGCGACAAGCTGAAATCTTGATTCGGACAATGTCGGGTTACGGTAATCTTAATTCGTTCAAGTAAGAGTTGAACCCACAACCTCAGCAACAAGGACTGACACCAACACTTGTTGCAAACAGTGTTGCAGATATGCAAATAGAGTTCATACCCAGCAGTTCACCTTTGCAACAGGCTCAAAGAGCTGCAGTCATTGGCACTTTGAGCTGGTTGCAAGCGAGGCTCAGGACCTTCATGCACACATCCTTACCATATGTCCTACTCTACAGCACAAGCAGGCAGGTGCAAAGCAACTATACTGTAGTATCATACGAGTCGGCAAAGTTATATGCACCAGAGTATACAGCTCCTGTCACAGCTTGTTGATGCCCAGTTCATGTTGGTTCTACAACTCATGCAACAGCCATGTCAGTTATGCTGAGCAAATTAAGTGTCATGACCCATGTTATCAGCTATGCTTGTGCAGGTCTGGTGAAGTACTGCTTCGCTACATTGGCTTGCTTCATCAGCCGCCTGAATGCCGCAACTGCTTCATCATCCTCTGGCACTACTGCCTCCTGAATCAGCTCTCGCAAACACTCTGCTGACAGCACATGTGCTGCTCGTAAACTACACAGACTTGGCACCATGCTGTAGTTGCTCCGCTGGTGCCAACTGTGCACTGCTGCTGTAAGCAAGTCTGCAACTGCTTCTTTGGGATACCATGGACACCAGGCAACTGGCAAAGGCTCCGCACTGCATGCACCATCTGTGCTTTGACAGCAGCACCAAGGTGCTTACAAGCGGAGCCGCTGAGATGCTTTGTGCTGCTGCTAGTTGGCACAGACGGCACACAACAGCATTGTTGCGGGGCTGCACAGCTTTCTGTAACATATAATCAGCTGCTGCATCTCAGCGGCACCTGGAATCAAAGTAACCTCTGGAGATCTAGACAGAACTTTTGGGCAGATAGTTGAGCAAAACTAGCCAAGATTTTTGAGGCGTCGGTTGATTGGTCTCTTCCCGCCCGCTCTTTACAGAATGCTCGCTCACTGAGCCTTATTGTCATGGTCACATCGTCCTAACAGCCCTGAATGGGGCACTGAAGCAAGCCTAAGCTGCAAGAGCCCCAAGTGCTTTTGAGCGCGAACCCAGAAAGTGAAGTCACTCGAAGCGAGCAAAGCGCATTTCCTGACCATCATAGGTACATTAAAACGGGCACATGACAATCAAATGCAGCTGTGCATGTGTGAAGTCCGTGAGTTGCGGCACCTTTTGAAAGCATTGCAGCTGTTGCGCAGGTGAGGCGTTTTCAGAGGAGGTCTGCAGCCATGTTGATCAAATTCCCTTCACCTTAGCTACACAAGACACAAGGCTGCAGGCACTGCTGTCACACTGTGAGCTGCATATAGCTGCAAGCCTCACAACACTGTTGTGAGCCCAGAGCCACGACGCCACGCACTTCCAAGCACAACAACATCATTCATCCCACGACGCTCCATCTTCATGGCAATGCAACTCGTTGCAACCCTGCTGCCAACATAGCACGCAACAACCCCACAGCACTCTAGCATTAAAGACCACCTAGGAGTGCCCATGTGCTAGCTCAGCGTCCTGCTGCTGCTGTCTGGTCATGACGTACATCAACACTGCACTGCCAGAGTACACGGAATGCCGCCAGTCTGTTGATTGCCACCTTGATAGTACACCACATAAGTTGGACTTGACCATCAGCGTTCACCTTTGCTGCAATGCGAGCAAAGACGCCAACAGTAGATACCACCCAGTCACCATGTTTGTTGTGCAGGCAGCTCAAGCTTTCCCAAAACAACCTCAAGCACCTGCACAAGCAGCATGAACTGAGTTAGCTATCAATGCTCAGGGTACAAACACCGGCGCTGTGCAAATGAGCCTGACAGCCTGTACCTGTTCAGCTAGGCAGCAAGGCCTCTAAATGCCGTCATTGCAGTTTGAACCAGACATTCACGACTAGCAGTTCTCTCTACATCACCTCAAGCTGCACTGCTCACCAACTGCATGAAGTCACCTGGTTACCAGGAAGCAGCAAGGCTCCTGCTCAACATCAATCAAACCCAACAGTACTCTGCTCACCTGGTACAGTACAGCAGCAAAGCAGATCCAATCCCTGGTGCTGCTAGCCGAGCTCCCACTGCTGCCACCAGGTCTGATCTACCAGCCACATACCCACCACCAGGAGCTAGAGTACCTCCTGCATTCTTGATCAGACTGCCCATAACAAGATCTGCAAGCCAGAAAACAGCATCAGCTTACTCACAAACAAGGTATAGAGCAAACATATGGCATGTGCATGGCGGCTGCAACGACTGCATGTAGAGGGCACATGTTGCTGCTGTCCATTACAACTATTTGCTGCTGCCAGACTCCACCAGCAACACCAGCAACCACCTGCTACTCATGATCCATCCAGATACCAGCAATCAGTGATACACTATAGCTGAGTGCAACATACCCACCAGCTTGCTTCTCATCATCAGTGCGTTGCTCAAGCAGTCTGCTCAAGCTGAAGTCTTGCAGAAGCACTTGTTTGCCCACACAACTCTCCTCAACAGCCGTGTCAATGCCATCAGCGCTGCTCGATCACCATGTGGTATCATCTTTTGCAGGAACCCTACCAGGGTCTCTGCTGGAATGCGATGTGCTGCTTTGAGCTGACATAGCCCAGGTAACACAGGACTGCTGCCGCTGAGTACTGCGGACTCCATCCAATCAAGTACCCTCTGCTTCTGTAGGCAGCTGGCAATGGGCAGCTTGCACAGGCTGAGCATTGCTACCTTGCTTTTCGTTCCAATGGCCATTCGTATGTAATCGATTAGGAGGTCAACTGTGCTGCAGGCAACTGGCAAAACTGCTGAAGGATATCATCATACTCCTGGAGTGCCATCTTCATCATGGTAGCAAGATTGGTCATCTGCTGAGCACCGAGAAGTGCACATAATGCTTTCACCATCTCGTAGTTGTTAAGCCTGACTGCTGCAAGCAGTAGCTGTCTCACAAGACTGCTGCCAAGGTACTGCGCTGCCTGCAACTCGCACAGTAGCTTGACATTCTCGCCGTTTCCATACTCGACAGCTGTCCGCAGCAGCTCTGTCACCTTTGCAACAGGGAGCAATGCTGCTGCTGGTACTTTGCACAGCTCCTTTATTAGATCATAGTTCCTTGTTACTACTGCTGACAGCACACCAGCTAGCTGCTTGCCGCTGAACAAGGATGCACCAGGCAGCACACACAGATCACGCAGCATCATCTTGCTGCTGCTGTGGCTGGACTCCTGTACTGCGCAGTCAATCAGCTGCAGTAGTAGACGGGTAGAAGTGAAACCTCCTGCTGCTGCTGGAATCTGACAAAGCGCATGAAGCAGTTCACTCTTGCGCTGTTGGATAGCCCCTTGCATCTGCTGTGCCAGGGTGTCTAGTCGCATCGTGTGCGCTACATGACATCTGAACCACGGCTGCAGCATAGCTCGGTCACTGCAGTTGCGCTGAACCAAAGCAGTGATGGTTCCAAGCAATACAGCAGGACTCATGGCCCGCACCATCTTCAGAGATGCTAGAGCCTTCAGTATGCTGACGATCGCCTTGTCCTGGCTGTGGCTGGACACTGATCTATAAGCAATCAGCTTCACAAGCCCCAAGACATCACCAGCATCGATGTGCTGTGCCACTATCGACTTGCACAGAGCCTGCACTGCACGCGCGTGCTGACGTTGTATAGCTGCTTTCAGTACTGCTTTCAAGTCTGCAATGCTGGCTTGAGCTGCTGCTGGCAAACTGCAGAGCATGGGTAGCCCTATGAAATCTGAAGGCTCTGGCAGATTAGACACAGCTGTCTTGATACACTCAACCCATAAACTTGTCTCAATATCCCCGGCTGCTGGCAAGCTGCATAGAGCTGCTAATGCCAATTCTGAACGCTTGCTGGCCCAGCGTAGCATCTGGCTGACTATGTCCACCGTCACATGCTGTGCTGCAGGCAGGGTGCACAGGTGAGCAACGCCGCCATAGCACCATGTTGCCACTCCCCTCGTCATCAGACGTACTATGTCATCTACTGTCAGATGCTCTGCTGCTGTCAGGTCGTACAGGGCCTGCAGACCTGTGCTCGACCCCTTCGCCATGGCCAACATGAGCACCACTTTCATATCATTGACTGCTATGCTATCTGCTGCTGGCAGTGTGCATAGTGCCTTGACCTCAAGCCAACAATGCTTGGTTGTCAAGGCACGCATCATCGTCACGATATCACTGACTGCTACTGCCTTGGCTGCTGGCAGCTGCACCAGAAACTTCATCACAGTCCTGTCAGTACCACCAATATAATCATCATCCTCATCTTCGTCAGTAGTCTCAGGTGCTGAGGGCCACTACTTGTCTGCAATCGCCTGATCAGCAGCTGCCTGCAGGAGCTGAAGGATGGCTGCTGGTTCAAGCTGCTCTATTGCCTGACTTCTCTGCGCTTCCTCCAGAACATCAAGATGCCCTCGCAGGACAGCTGTGTGCAGTACATGTAACAGCACTGTAGCGTCTTTGACATGAGGTAGCAGCTGCTCAGCTACATATGTGGCTAGCATGCTGTACCCGGTGTTAACAGCAAGCTGCAGGATGCTGGTAACACCTTGGGGTATGTGCGCTGCAGATAGATACTCTTCCTGCAGA
>JARWLF010001323.1:0-10587 GCA_029853055.1 Scenedesmus sp. KT-U | reverse complement strand
GAGGAGTTGGGTTACTACTGCTGTTGCAAGCTCTATGCGTTAGAGGTGTTACTGCAACTGCTGGTGCTGTGGTCAGCTGGTGAGGCGTCGGTACTCGGAGAATACTAGTAGTAGCATTCTGGGGTAAGTGACTGTGAGGTTCAGCAGCGGAACTCTGATGCGGCGGATGCCATTGTGTTGGTGCCTCTGCTGCTGGCGCTGCTGCGATATGCGGGTGCTGCCGCTGATGGTGATGTGGATGCAAGGAGGCAGGATCAGCATGGGGCCAGTAGTTTGTGTTTGCTGCTTGCTGAAGCTCATGTAATAGCTGACGTCTGCTTCTATTCTGGAGAATGCTTGAGGTCGATGCCCATGCTGCAGCTGCTGGTGGTGGTTCTGCTGCTGCAGCATAGTGCTGCAATGCTGGGGTGTGGAGTGCAGCAGTAGCAGGAGATGGGGTAACTGCTGCTGCTGCCGCTGCTGTTGGACGTGTCTGGGGCGCAAGTGCGTGTGCACTTGATGTACCATGGTCTGCTGTAGCAGCAGATGTGAACTGTTGCAGTTGCTGCTGCAGTTCAGCCCTTGCTGCACGTTCCTGTTTGAGTTCCTGGCAGAACAAATAGCAGTTGAGGGAGACTACCGTGTGGCGGGCAGCTGCTGCAGAGTCCAAACAAAATCTGTTTACCTCGTAGAGGAAGGCGACGATGTCATGACTTGTGCTGTTCAACGCAGCAGGGTCCCTAAGCATGCAGCGGCGTCCTGGCGCCAAAACTCGTCATGGCGCTGTTCATCTGAGACAGTCCTTGCTGCTCGGTCAACCTGCTGTTGATGGTCAGTGCGTCGTGAATCATCCGATAACAGAACAGCTCGCCGAGGGCTGCATACCACCGTTCACGTAAGCAGGACGAACATCGAGTTGCAGCGGCATGCCATGTAGCTGAGTTTCAAAACACTTGTGTACAAGGTCCTAACCACATATAGTAAAATTCAAAGTTGCTGGGAACGGTGGCTTCTGCTTCGCTTGTGCATCATGTCGTTGTCACGTCCGCTCCTGTACACTATGTTCAACCTCTATTCTGCACTTGCAAACTCGAACACCAGTTGATGAGTAAAGTTTCAATGTCCAGTACGATAAAGCTGCACCCCTCGTGAGCTCGTTGTATTGGTCGTTGGGTTGTTTTCCGTCAAAGAATGGCACATTCAGCCCGTTTGGTTGATACTGTGTGTTGCTAGTGATGGAAGATGTACAGCGCATCAGCGCTGAGGCTCTGCCTGCTGCTGCACTCAGAACAGTACTTGCTCAGCTCACAGAACGGGACCTTTGCAGCGCACGACTAGCTTGCAAGCAGTTATATGAGGCCTCAGCTGCCGCTGTAACATCCTTGACGCCCAGAGCACCCCTGCGTGATGTCTTACAGAAGTTCAACCCTGTACAATTGCAGCTACTGGACTTGAAGTACACCCGCTTGGATGCAGCTCAGCTGGCGTGCTTTGCACAGCTCACAGCCTTGAGGCAATTGGATCTAAGTTACATTCCATGTGCTGACGCTGTGCGGGCATCTTTGGTGTATAAGCTGGCAGCCTCATGTCGTGACCTGACCTCCTTGGAGATAACCAGCGTCACAGACTTGATAGCAGAGCAGATTGCTCGCATAACGCAACTAGATACCCTTTCCGTGTCTGGACGCATAACAAACCGCGGTCTCGAGCAGCTTTCATCCCTCCAGCGTCTACAGCATCTATCCCTCAGCTGCTGTGACGCTATCAGCGACCATGGCCTGCAGATGCTAACCACCTTGACCGCTCTAGTTGACCTTCAGCTACACAGCTGCCTGCACCTCAGCGACCCAGCGTTACAGCTTATCGGTCAACTAACGCAGCTGACGAGCTTATGCCTAAGTCTCAGCTGTGAAGATGCCACTAGTGCAGGAATCCTGCACCTATCAATTCTGACGAATCTCAAACAACTCAACTTCAGCGCAGCCCCTGAAGGTGCAGCCCCTAGTGCCTTAGCTCAAGTTATCGCGAGTTTGTCGCAGCTGACATGGATGGACCTCAGTTACACGGAGAGTGTAGATCCTTCCGTGCTGAGAGCTGTTGCAGGACTACAGAAACTGCAAGTTCTAAGTTTGAGGTAAGCCTGCAACAGCCACCACTTGCACATTCTCACACGCCGCCCTCTCTTTGAAATCACCCACAATCACCTTGTGAGTCCTCAGGAATCGTGAATTCAGCATACCCATCCGGTGCTTCTCATGCCTGTCCTGCGCTCACAGCTGTCACTACCCCAGCATGGCTCAACCATCAAACCCAACTGACACCCTCCTTAAAGACATTTCTAAAAAGCTTTTTGTTTGTTACACCCGCAGTGGTCTCAGCTTGCGTTCGGTGCCCAGTTTAAAGTACCTCAAGCGTCTACCCCACCTACATCACCTACAGCTGCGCTGGACAGGTCAGTTGCAGGACAACCACCTTTCCTTCCTGCCTCATCTAGCCACACTCTCAGCTCTGGACCTCAGCTACTGCAGGTGCATCACTACTGAGGGCTTGCAGCGGCTGGTGTGGCTCACACAGCTAAAGCAGTTGAATCTGATGTCAGTGTCGAGCGATGAGTCGAGCTGCTTGTCGGCCCTGCAGCAACTTACCGGACTTACGGTGAGCTTTTAGCATGCAGCAAGTATTGAATCATTTTCGAATCTGCTACCGGACCTAAGACTTCAGGGATACCTGCTGAGTGTGCTCTTTGGGTACAAGCAACACGAACTTTGCAGTGCTGCATGCAGTCTGCAGGAAAGCAGAGCCACGGCCAGATGTCTGCACTTGCTCCCTTTCATTAGTCCAATTGAGTTGTGCTTTAGTAACAACGAGCCTACAAGTGTGACCACTGCCAACATTACAGTAAGTCTTGAGTCTTTACATTCTGTTCATTGTTCTACCTTTGCTGCAGGTATCACTCTTACCTTACAGTTGCAAGGGCTGGCAGCACATCGCAGGACTCTCGCAGTTGCGGTCCCTTGCGCTCCGCCGCTGCATGATTAGTGCTAGCAACAGCAGCAAGAGCGCCAGCTGCACCAGCAATATTCCCAGCAGTAGCAATAGCAGTTCTTCAACCACCACCAGTGATCCAAGCAGCAGCAACAGCAACAGCCTAGAAAGCACCCCTGCTCCATCCAGCAGCTTCATCAACCTCTCACAGCTACAGAAGCTCACGGCCCTGGACTGCAACGGCAGCACAGTACAAGCTGCAGCTATTGCCATCCTGCAGCGCCTGCCGCATCTAGAGCACCTCAGTCTCGGCAGATGCCAGAATGTGAGCAACACAGTACTTGCCTTGTTGACTGGTTGCAGTAGCTTGAGGAAGCTAGATCTCAGGCTTCGTGGGCCAGGCAGCACCTGGGGCCTCAAGGGTTTGCAGCTGCTGTTGGACAAGCTACCTGGGTTGAGTGCAGTGTTTGTGAATGAGGTGCCGAGCGGGTTACAGCAGCGTGATGTTTTTAGGGTTCTTGCATGTCCTTCGGAGAGGGTGGCGTTGCCTGTGACGAGGGATGCTGGGTGCCGCATGAGTCATATGAGTGCACCACGATTGTGGTGAGGTCTCCGACCCATCGGAGCAAAGCGGCTTTGCTATGAAGCTGCGCTTGCAACTTGTTGTCATGCTCTCGTGCTGGTTGCTGGTAACTGCTGTACGAGCTGATCTGCCTTTGAGAACTGCCAACCAATTTGCCAGCAGCCTGTGCCTGTTCAAGAAACCAAATCAGGAAATCTGGACAGGCGATCCTAACTCAGTGAGGTTGCCGCACAGTGCAACAGTCTCATTATCTCATCACCATGTGTCCACTGGGCCGGGCAGCGCTGCTGATTCAAGGGTGAGTGCACTCACCCTTGAATCAGGCACGTGGCACATGTGCCACAGGCACGTGCCTGTGGCACATGAGGATCTCCTGAGCTGCCCGGCTGAGTACTCAGCGCACCGTGCGGCAGGCCAGCCTGATACTTGGAGTGCGATGCTGGCGGTCATGTTCCGAGAACTGATCCCAAACGCTGTGGGAGTCCCACGTCAAAGCTTGGTGACACCTACTGGATCCGCATGTGTCATTGATAGAGGTCATGAAACAACTGCAAAGCAGACCAACCACGATGGTTGCGTACACTTCAAGACATGACAGCATAACTATGGATTAACTTGGCGGGCCACCTGGGATCACAGATGGCGCGTCCATGAGCACGTCATGTAACTTTCGAATTGAGTAAATGTGAACATTCATAACCCGAGGAAGCCCACCATGCATACAATCCAGTGCACGCCAGCCTGGCGGCAGACTTGAGTAATAGATCAAGGTATACCCATACTAAGGCACAATTCTGTGATCACTGTCTGCCTGTCCAACACCAGCTTCCAATCCCACACAGCTATGCTACGCATGAAGACAGCCTGCAGTCCCTTAACAACACATGCACAGTCATCTACTTAATACTTGTAATATGATGTCCTGACACTACTACATTAAGATGTCCTGCCAACTCCTACATCAAGACTTGCCTATATGAGCTTTCTGATAAGCTTTCAATATCTCCTTTGGACTCTTCCACTCCCCTTGTGCTGCTGTTGGTTTGCTGCTTTTGCCACTGCTGCTCTCTGCCCTCTTAGCCCTAGATTTGTACAGCAAGTAACACCAGAACGCAAACGCTGCTAGATGAATAGTGATGAGAGCAAAAACCAGGCCTTCAAATTGGTGCCAGGGGTCCTTTGAGTGCCCATGAGGGTTGTGAGCTTCGCTGAGCCCCTGAGGCAGCACTACCTGCTTAACCTGCTTCACCATCCTTGCTTGCTATTCGCAAGGGGCTTCGCAAACGGTAAGGCAGCGTGTTGCTCAGATACCTAGCATTTGAGGGGGCCTGAAAGGCCAAGACAAGTTGGGTGGAAACTTCCTGCTGCACTTGGACCTGCCAAGCCCTGCACAAGCTTCGAGACTGCTGAAGCAGTTACACGCGTGGTATCAGGCTGATATCTTTGGATGTGGTGGAAGCAGACTGTTATGTGCTGTTTATGGCTGGCAGGAGTGGGAGATGGACCAAGGTTCCACACCTGCAGCAAGGAACAGTGTGCTGTTGGTCAGTAATCTCAGAGGTTTCCTGCATGCATGGCACGATACCTCTATCACCAACCTACTGCAATGGAAACAAACGAGATATTGGCTTGGAACAACTGACGCGCATGTGATAGGGTCACATGAACAGCTGATGCAGCATGCATGCTTAGGTCAAGCATGTGCCTCGACGTCAATGCCGCAAAGAAGACTGTACCCAAATAGCCGTGCTCATCCTACTTGCAATATGTCTTGCAGCGTCTCGCACAACAGCACCTATGGCCCACAGCTCAAGGACTCGCAAGCTGGTACCCGTTGGTTGCAACAGCAGGCAGTCTCCCAGGCCCAGCTTTCTGAAGAACTAGGTGTTTGAGGCTTCCAAGAGCTATCTACGATCAAAGGTATGTTGATAGGTTGCCAGTATCCAGAGACACTCTGCGTTGTAATTGGTTCTGACTTCGGCACCGTTCGCTTGGTACAATAAACCTTTCAAGGCAGAACAAGCACCGTATTGAGAACAACAAGCACGGCTTGCCAACCAGAGCGCAATCACAACATGGTACTGCCGATCATGCTACTGCACAATGAGTTGGCTTGGTCTGCATGTCAGGAAGAAGTGCTTCCTTGTTATGCTAGTGCGTTGTGTTGTGGAGACAGGTGCCGTACGATAGCAGTACGCGGAGCAGTATATGGCCATCACGTCCTCGAAATGGCATGCAGCGCACAACAGAACAGTGAATATCATTAGTAGTTTGCTTCTACAGCCGACGTTGATGACAATACCCATCCATCTGCGCAACAGGCTGCCTAGAGTTGACCAGTTCTGCAGCAGCTGTGGCTCCTGCACCGGCAGTGTGCCACAGCTGCTTGTATACTGCACGTCGTTGGACAGAGGAGTTATACACAACATCCAAAGAGTGTAAACAAGTCAAATCATCTGTCAGCAGTGTACATATCCCGCTGATGCACAGTGCTTTCCACTGAAGTGCACCATGAGCAGGAAGCCCAGTGAAACTACGATAAAGACAAGCATACGCGTAAGGCCATGCTCAGAAAAGGAAAAAGAAGTATATCCGGGGCCAGCGCTGGTAAAATCGGTGCCTGGTGAAGTGCGGCTGTATGCCAAGCAAGTGATTCAAACAGCATATGCTTGCAGTGGCGGTGGGCGAAGCAGGTGAGGTTGGCCAGCAGCAACAGTTGACGATCATAATCACTCATCAGGGCGATACCAACTTGCGTTCATCTGAATTTCATCCTCCAAGCACAGCAGCTCCACTTGCAGGTGGCAAGGTCAGGCAAGTGTATACACCATGTTGCTGCATGCTCAACGCATCCAGGGTTGATTGCTAGCAGTGTAGCAAGCGCAACACCTCGACCTGTCTGCAATATGTGATGCTGCAGGGAGACTCCTACTAGCGCTTCCAGACAGCGGCCTGCAACGCCGACACAAGGTGCATCTGCAGCAGCACAGGCAGCATGGCAGGCCATACAGCAGCAACAGGTTCTGGGAAGTGATTACCAGTCTTACCCATTTGGTGAGGTCCTCAGCTGCATATGCTTGCTGGAGTGCAATTGTAGTTGTGACCTTCAGCAGTATCCTGCGACCCCTACTTAGCATAGTGATCAGACTTGGACAGCACCCAGTGAAACAGGTTCAGGGCGTACTGCTTTGCCACCATATTATATAGCTGCTGGGCATGTTCCCTGAGAATTCAATGACTCCTGAGCGACCACAGTCCTGCAACTGTTCTTGCACTGCTGCTCCTTTGAGCTGCAGCCAATGTGTTTGGGCCTGACGCTGACAACACAGCAGTTTACATTGGATCAGGCTGTAGAGACATTGTCGACTCAGTTCTGGGGGGCTGTAATGGTAAGTATCTGCAGTGGTTGTGTTGTTCAGGCAGTTACAACATAATATGAGGACACTTTCTACTGTATCAAAGCATTTGCAGCATGCTGTCAAAGCAGCGTAGCCCCAAACCACTGCTTGCTGTATCAAACTGCAGTCCTCCCGCAACTTCTCTTTGTCAGCTGCAGCAAGTTACTGAACCATGTCCATAACCTGAAACGTGTGTCCGCCTACATACAGGCACCATATTCATGTATGGTCAAACTGGCGCTGGCAAGACATATACCATGGATGCCTGCACCAGACTGGTCCTGGATCAGCTGTATGCAGCAGCGGCACGTGATGATGCTGAAATATCCATAACAATCAGTGCCGTGGAGCTGTACAATGAAATTCTGCGCTGTCTGCTCAGTGGGCGAGAGAACTTGCAGCTGCGGATGGCAGCTGGTGGTGCCACTGGTGGTGCTGCTGCTGGAGTGGCTCTGGAGGGTGCATTAGAGCAGGTAGGACAGCAGTGTGACAGTTGCAGCGGATATCTCCTTCACATTGGTAGCGTGATTGGACAGAGTACTGCATTCCAATTGAAAAGTCAGTGTGGTGATGGTCAGTGGCCACAAACTGAGCGGGGCTAATCACTTGTTTGTGTCTTCTACAGACTTGCCGCACATGTGCTGAAGCAGCAGCTGTGGTAGAAACAGCCAAAGCAAACCGTGCAGTTGGTGAGACACGAGCTAATGCCCGCAGCAGCAGGAGTCACTTAATCATTCGCATCAAGGTTGAGATCCTGCAGCTGGACAGTGTTGTTGGTTCAGCTGGGATGACAGAGTCTCAGACTGCAGGAACATCCTCAGTTGTAGCTGCACCTGCCAGTGTGACGTTCTCCCTGGTGAGTTTTTGTAGTAACTTACAGATATGATGCCTTCTTGTGGCCACATACAGCTCACTTGGCTCGCACATCATGACAGCTGCATGACTTACTGCCTGGCTAGCAGGGGACGCCTGCAGCATGGCTCAGCCATGATTGCTAGTCACAGTCAAAACGCTGGATTGGTTGAAGGCATCGACTGCAAAATACTGAGGACTGTTTGCTGCTTGTTCGCAGTTGAACCTGGTTGACCTTGCTGGCAGTGAGCGTGTAGACAAGTCAGGAAGCAGCGACACGCCCCTGCGCCTGCGGGAGGCCCTGAACATCAATAAGTCATTGCTGTGCTTGGGGAATGTCGTCACAGCGCTAGCAGAGCGATCAGAAGGGCGGAAGAACATCCATATCCCGTACCGAGATTCAAAGTTGACGCGATTGCTGGAAGACAGCTTGGGCGGCAACGCGATGACAGCACTGCTGGCGTGCATCACTCCGTTGCCAGACTGGCACATGGAACAGTCGCGAGCTACTTTGGAGTTTGCAGCCCGTGCTGCGCGCGTCGTCTGCAGCCCGCAGCGCAATGTTCTGAAGCTGCTGCCTAATGCTCCAGGAGGTGATAGTTCAGAACTGGTCGCTGCACTGCAGGCAGAGGTTGCAGCACTGAAGCAGCTGTTGGCACAACATACAGACAGCACATCAGTACTACAGACTCAAGCTGCCTCTGCAGCAGTCTGCAGTACTGAAGCACCGCTGTTTGACAGACCGATGCAGAGCCGCCCATGGGACACCTGCAGCAGCAACGGTACTGACATCCACTGCTCAGTGCTTGGCACAGCAGCTGCAGATGAAACCGCATCTAAACAGCGACTCAGCGGCGGCAGCGGCTGGGCCAGTAAGCTCCGTCGATCACTGAGCGGTGGTCACAGGCCAGCTGCTGAATGCAGTAAAGCTGAGCTGTCACTAGCTGCGCGCCGCCGCACCACGGAAGCAGTAAGGAAGCACCATGAGCCAAGCACCTCAGTCACATCACCGTCACGGCCGTCTGCAAGCAATGGGTCAATTCTCTGGAAGTTCTTCAACATTCGGGGTCCGCTAGCAGACAACAATAGATGGCAGGGGCCTGTGGAAAGCTCTCAACCTGGGTTGCCACCTTCTGGTCTGCACTCTGGCACCCATAGCAACCTCAAGTCTGCAGGATTGCTCATGCTGTCAAGCACCTCTTCAGTCTCAAGCAAGCTGGCAAGCAGTGGCAAAGACACAGCTATAGATTCGTCGCAGCAACAACAGCATCAGCAGGTAGCGCAACCAGGGATGCTCACAAGATGGGCGACTTTTCATGGTGGGTTGATGAGAGCTGGCAGTGATGGCGGTTGGGGGATTCGTTCGGGCAACAACTGCAGCAGCCACCCGCTGATGAGCACAGAACAGCAGCAGCAGCAACAAGAGCAGCAGTACTACCACGGCTCCTCCGGCACTGCAGCAGCTGCTGCTGCAGCTAGTGGCGGAGATAGCAGCAGCGCCAGCAGCAACATGCAGTCCAATAGTTATCACATTGGTGGATCTGCAGCAGCGCTGGCACTGCGTGATCACATCATCAAACAGCTGGTGTCTGCCTTGCAACAGAAGAAGGCCGAATTGAAGCAGCTGAAGGAGCAGCAGAATACATTGCAGCGGCAGTTGGAGGTGGCTCAGATGGACAGTACTGTCAGCAAACAGAAGCTCATTGAGCTAGCAGAAGGCATACAGGTACACACACGCTGCTTTCCGTTCTATCAGTCCTACATACACCTTGTTCAGCCACTGCTCAGCATAGATACGTGCTACAGGCAGACACTGTGGGACACTCCACTGCCTAACCCTGTCAGCTTGCAATCACACCCACTCTTGACAGCATGCAAGGAAGTGACAGCCTGCAAGGTTGGTAGTGTCACCTTGATGTCTAAATATCGCTGCTGTGTGTTTGTAGTCTCTTGCTGCTGCTCGTGAGGAAGAGTTCGTAAGGTGGAAGGGCCACTTGGAGGAACTGGAGGCCGCCCTGCATGCAGCACAACAGGAGAGCCTCACATACAGGTAGTGATACACACTATGATATCATCAGCGCTAGCAGTAGCATTGCCATGATGCCTTGTGGCTGACTGGCTTACCTGCCATAGTCGATTATGGAGTCATCTCACGTTACAAGGTACAAAGTCTGGTGTGAGTAAGTGTATCAAACATAATGGAAACGTGTGCTGTGTTATGCAGGCAGGAGTCTCTTGCTTTGGTTCATCAGCTGACACAGCTTCAGTCCCGGTACAGGTCACTGCAAAGTGATCAGCTGAGACGCAGCACCATCATACAGTCAGCAAACAACAACATGCTGCTGCAGTCAACGAGCCAGTCAGACGGAGTAAGTACCCTTAGTAACTATGTCCCATATGATAAGTTGTGGCTCTGAGTTCTGCTGTAATACTGTACCAGATTATCAGTAATAATGGTCTTCTACTCAGCATGATGTTGATCTGTCAACCTGTTGGTTTGCTGCAGGTGCTTTCAGCAGCTGCTGGTGGTGTTGCAACAGTACAGCAGTATAGTCAGCTGGGGCATTGCATCAGTAGTCTGCTAGGGATAGAGGATTGCTTGCGGCAGCTGCTCACACATTCAGCAGCACCACAGACAATGACAGGATCACAACCTACTACACCGAGGGATATGTTTAGCCATAATGACATTGTTACTGATAACAATGATGGGATAATGGAAGTAACTAGTTCTTTGTCGTCACCTAGAAAGCAGAATGCAGGGGATGTGCCAAGTCATGCCATACAGAC
>JARWLF010001322.1:0-10592 GCA_029853055.1 Scenedesmus sp. KT-U | reverse complement strand
GCCAACCAGCATGCCGCACGGTCCATGTATCTGCATCTACAAGCCGGGCCACCCGTGCCCAGCACTCCTCAAGTTCAAAACTCTACGTGCAACATTCCTCCATTCTGTCGTGGCCATACCAGCATTCCGTACAGCCGCTTGCACTTTCTTCACCCCCCTCATGCTCTCAGCTCCTGCCACACTGTTCAACACAGCAGTAAGCAGCTTATCAAAGCCTGCTGCACCCTGCAGCTGAGCCTTGGTCATGCCCTGCTGACATCTGAGGTGGTTGTCAACTTGCACTACAAGATCATCTACTCGCTTGACTGGAGGGAGGTTCTGGAAGTGGTTGGGCAGGTTCCTTAGGTACCTGGACACCAACTGACCTGCAGGGGTGTCAAGGTAGTGACAGTTAAGCTGCTGCAATAAGCTATGGAGCAGTGTAAGGAGATTCATCAGTCCTGGCACACAGCCAAAATACAGCTCAGAATGCGGCAACTGCCCACTTACGTATGCAGCTACCACCGGAACTCGGTGATTGTCATCATGAGCTTACACCTGACAGTATGCCTGATTGACTCATGATAGCTGTAACTCACCTGCATTGCTGTGTGCCAAGACTGACGAGTTTGGTGGTGTCAGGTTCCTGCCCTTGAAGACCTCAAACACAACATCAGCATCAGGCAAAGCATAGCCTTGATAGGATCCTCGACGCAGCTGAAGACGCTTCTCTGCTATCCTGATTTCGTAATTGATACCAGCACCAGGCAGGGTCTGCTGCAACATGCGAACCACTTGCATACGCTGCTGCTGTGTGACAGAAGGGATGGTGGCATCCAAGTGAACGAAGAAGTCCCAATCACTCTTGTCACGTACTGCTGTTCCCTTGGCTGTGCTGCCTGCCAGCTGTACTGTTGCATGGCCTTGAAAGACATCTTTGATCACCTGGCAACAGCAGTGGCACAAGCATCAGAGAGGTACTACCTCTCTGGTGCAGATAGTGATAGTGGGTTTGCAAGGCGACCGGTTCAGAGAGGATGACTGGCGTCCAAGGGGCTGTGCCAACAGTGCTGCTGCAGAACTGATCTGTGGGTGATCTGTGATACACCACTACAAAGCGAACTAATCGAAGGATATCAGTCGCAAAGCGAGCTGCACATATTTCCTGTGGAGCCGGTGTTGATAGCTGCCAAGGGCGTACATACATGATCTACACACTTCTTCACTGTCTTCAGCCTCGGATCACTCTTGCTAAGGCTGACACCGTGCAGAGCAAGCATTGCATTGCCAGCAGCAGCGCGAGATGTTTGACCTCGGGTCTGATATGCCATTGTGCTCACGTCTTTGGACAAAGGCGACCAAATGCCCAACTTGGCAATGTCGAGGCCCGTCAAAACAGCAACTGCCGGTGGGGTACGGTACAGCTGAGAAGAAGACAGCCACCCTTGTTCCTTGCAAGCCGGAGATATTGATCGTGTTGTACTGCGTGGTGTGACACTCAATGCGTAACGCCTACGTCAGCACCACTTGCTGCACCTGCGGGTCCTCCGTCGTGGTCGCCGCTCTCTGCAACCAAACGTCGGCAATGGCACCGCCGGACGTCTGCTCCTCTTTTCATGCCTTACTCCTGAGATCACGAAGTATAGCAGGTGGTTATGGCCCATTACATAGTGACCATACAGTTTACATCGCATCAACCAATTCCCAGCGACTGCTGAGAGTCACACCATGAACTGGTTCGCATTGGGCTACAAGAGCAGCACAACGAAGACACACTGATCGGACCAATAGCCTGGCAAGTTGTGCCTTTAGGAGTCCACACAACACTCTATTCACAAAACTCGCATGTCTCAATAGTTGTCCTGACACCGTCCTAGGCAACAGCCCATAACATGCTAGCTGGCAGTGGAATTCTGAACAAAGTACATAACCGCTACATAACTGCTTCGATCAAAAAACATATTTGCTATTGCGAGCATCATCACAGTACAACCAAACAGCAGCCAGCTTTGCCAGCTGAGAGACACACCTCACACCAAGTGAACAGAAACAAGAAGTAAAAACTGCTCTCAAACCCTTGACCATGGCGCTGCTTGACTGGCATTGTCAAACTGTCGAATCTGGCTGTGAAGATGTAGCAGCCTTGAATGCAGCATGTCATGCAGATGAGCCCAGGCACCAGGTGGCCCCAGCTTGCACACTGTGCAACGCGAAGAAAACTCTTGTAGAGCATAACAGTGATAAGACAGGCTGCAACAGGCGACAAAACCAGCCCTGTCACCCTCAACCATCAACCGAAAACAAGCTGACAGCTGGCAGGCTGTTTGCTGTGCTAAAACATGACAGCATCAAGTATGGCGCAAACCAGTGACAAACAGAAGTGTGTCTACGTGTTTGTCACATTATGCAAACAATGAAGAAGCAACATAATACGCACGACAGCTGTCAGACAAGCCATCATCTCTCACTTTAACAGCAACAACAGATACATCAGATTTTGGGGATGATATCAAATGCCTCTAACTCTCTGGCAAGGTGGCTGGGTAAAGCACACACTGTGAGACCATATCTCCCTGGCCACAAGGCGCAAATCAACAACTCTGGCTGCTTCTTACAATAAACAACATGCTGTGCAAGCTTTGCAACATCCTTCAGTAGCGCAAGCCAGGCTTGCTACCAAAACACCCGCGAACTGCACAAGCATACCTACACCCTGTCTCTGTTGTCACTCGGCAGCAAGCACTACTATACATATGTACACTGGCCACATCATAAATCATGAGTTGGGCAGTATCTCCAGTGAGACTTGTTTGAGTGTTGGTCGTTGTTGACTGCTCCAGACACACTGTGTGGCCTCAGGGTCTAGAGTGCTGCGCCTTAGAACCTGCCAGGGACCAGGATAAGCACGGAATAACACACCTGCAGCAGAACAGGCAGGTAGAAGCAGGCACACAGATTAGACAGCCAGGCCCATATATAGGCATCTTTGAGCATGCATATGCTAGCGGCTTGTGAGTGCAGCAATACATAGTTGAGCATTCAGCGCAGTTTGATTCTATACAGAGAGACTACCACCATGTCCATCTGCACGCTTCCCACTATCTTCAATGATGATGTCATGCAAATAACTCCTATCCTTGCAGGCTAGCGCTACATGATCAAACTACTGCATTCTGCCTGCTAACAGTCTGGTGATGAGTAGCTGTGGAAGAGGTACCATGCATGCAGCAATCATGCACCCTTTTGAATTCAATGACACCATTGAGCGTGCAAAGCAACTGCAGGTGGGGTGTATGTGGCTGTGGACCTCACCTGGTTTTGATCCCTTGAAGTTGTGGATGTAGTAAGCTGTTTCTACCTGGGGTAAGAACTCAGTGGTTAGCTTGGCCAGCTCTGGGAAGAATAAGCCTGTGTGTGGTAACAGCAGACAGCAGCCATTACAGCAGAAGAACTTCACCAAGTTCTCCATCACAGCAGAACAGACATAAAGCCAACTTGTACACATCAGCAACACGAACGAGTTGAGATGGCTGTGTTGAGATGCTGTTAGACTCACTCCCTGATAGTCTCACTGCTGCTGCAGCAGCAACATGCTTTGGAGCATATTCCAGAGCTGAAACAAGCTGTAGCTGTTGCCGCTGCTGATGTTATCCACTCACCCGGGTAGTATCCTCCTCTGAGTCTGTCCAACTCTCCGTTGAAAATGATCAAAGGTCTACCAGCAGGCTTGGCGGCTGCATCCCATAACTGACGAGTGGCGGACAGCTCCTCTGCACGGCAATGTCAGACACATCTTAGCTATCATTTTCTCTTTTGTTTGGTCCTTGCACAGTAGCAACAGACTCTTGCAAACTGCTTGCCAGCCTGAAGAGCCGCCTCTACTTGCTTGTAAACCCTATCAACTCACCTCTTGGGTTAAAGCTTGGGTAAGCCACCACGAACATCTTGTCACAGTCCTTCACAAGATCACTCGGCTGGAACTTAGACCCAAAGTTAACACCTAACACTGCCCAGGCTGCACTTTGTTTTGTGAGGTAGCCCCACTTGTAACTTGTGTCGTCACCAAACACTGCATCCATGGCTTGGCGGCCAGCTGAAGGGTCGGAGCTTTGGCCTGAACGAGCTACTGCTAACTCCTGCAGCAGATGAGAACAGGTTTATGTGTGGAGAGAGATGAGCTGTGGCTGTTGAACGGAAACAGAAGAGCATGGTGAAGGAGCATGGTGAAGGAGCATGGTCCTTTGGATGCTTGAGCTACATCTTTATTTGCTTGCGGATGCAGCAAAAGCAGACTGCTCAGTGACGATGTCCTAATTGCCATGCTTGTACGTCCAGCTGTTTGAACAGCAGCACATGCCACACACAGTCATCTTACACGCACACTAGCTGACAGAGAGTGTACTGTGTGGCCTATCTGCTCCGTTTCAATCACATGAAGAGAGGCCAGACCGTGCAATTCCTGCCAGCAACACCTGCCCCTCCTGCCAGACTACTGTTGCGCCTTGGGTGGCCAGATGTCTGAGCCGGTGTGCTGTCTGACTGGTGGTGCTGTGTTGAAGATATGCCACTTACTGTATTGTCTGGGAAGAAGACGCGTATGGATGAAGCTTCTTCCTGAAATGAGTTGAGGAACTTCCTCAGATAGTTCATGGACCAGTTCATCTCATTCTGACCGTCACCATCACCTAAAATGATACCAACAAGCAGTGTCATCAGTGGTTTGCCGTGTTTTGCCGTGTTTCTCATCTTTGCTGAGCTCATGCTTAGGGTGCAGTCCTGGCACTTGTTTCCCCCAGTGGATGTGTGCGTCTCACAATACTTGTCTGTTCTTGCCACACAGCAAGCACACAAGGTATATGTATGTAGATGATGACTGCTGTCAGGTCTTACCCTGTGCTGCTGCTAAACCTGCACTAGGAAACTCCACCTCCAGCAGCTTATGTCCATCAGCAAGTGCTGCTTTGGTGGCCAGCTGCATCTGACGGATTGCAGTGTCATACTCCGAAGGGAAGGCCTGCAAGTAGGTCACCGCAACACACAGGCATGAGCAGGCTGACTCAATCGCTTGCTGACACCTTGTCCATGTCGTGTTGGAAGCTGCGTTTGCTGCATATGGGTCAGCCCTCACTGTGGGCGCATCTGAGGTAGCAGAAGCTGCACTTGCAGCTAGCCCTGCCAGCTGAGTCAAGTAGATGAGCTAGTTGTATCTTGGGTTAGTATACTTGCTTTTGCTGCTGCTGCACGTTAGCCGAAGTCACCAGTGTCATTCTTGCCACCAGAATGCACATGTACTGCACATGACGCTATGCTGTATGACATGTGCTGGTGCCTGCTGATGCTGGTTGTAGATGGCATGGTCGTGAAGCAGCCTGGATTTGCCAGCAGGTGTGATACGTACAGCAAGCGTTATCGAATCTGTTTGCCGGGCTGTGACTTTCAATGCGCTTCTGGATGGCCTGCAGCGTCCCACACGCTGCTGCTGAAGTACTGTTGAGCGGGAAGCTTGGACGTGCGCCATCCTGGACACTTTGCACACCCAGAGCTCTGTCTGTAGATTTATACCGCACGTTTTGTTCTGTTAGTATCTGACGCGCTGCAGTGTGCTGGTTTCCGAGGACAGGGAAAAATGGTCGAAGCACAGCTGAACAACACCTCACGCCAGATAATCATAAGGTCGTAGGCTTTTGGAATCTGCGCGCTGATTGTTTCTGAGCTGTCCACGTGCTTTTTTTAAAACCTCTCCCTTGTAACTTTGTCTGGGACCAGATCTCCGCACACTCCAGAGCAATCAAATTGTTGTTCTTCATGCAAACCAAGCATAATGCTCATTGTTATGTCATTGAAAAGCATTTTCTAGGCCGCTGCAAGCGTTTGCGAAGGGGCCAGGACCCTGAGATGACGGAGATGAGCCTGTGAACCGTTTGCTGTTACGCATCTCTTTGTGAAGCCTCCAAGGTGACCGCTACTGTACTCATCCTGTTTAATGAGCAGTTGGACAACGTGTTCAAGCTGACTTCCGCCTTACTTCCTCAGACATATCAAGACATCTTTGACCATCAGGTCAACACACAGACTGTAGATTGGATTAAACTTAATTGGCCCGAATACAGAGAACAAAGCTTTCTCAAGTGACTGTAGTATACCATCTATGACCGAGAGTTGCAGGTGGCTTCGAGCTTTGGTAACAGCAATGACATGCAACTGGCCCTAGGCTGCATCTGCAACTCGCTCAAGGTAACCTCTGCCACTGCAGCAGACTACAATACTTCCCGCCGCCTTCACAGAGCTGAGTAATGTAGTAAAAACACCAGTACCAGATGAAGATAACTTACAGGACGCTCCAATGACAGGATGTGATCAAGCAGCACCTGCTACTGTGCTGCGCAGCACACTGACTGCAGCCGGACTGCAGGACGGGACTTGGGTTCAGATGCACACCTGTTTAATGATGACACAGCTCTGGGTGGCGGTCCCAGTGCGTATCTCGCAATAGTGTTATTTGTCTTGCATGTCGATTCTGTCTTTTTCACACTGAGGGAGTGATGGCAGTCAGCTGCATGCTGATGGCATGGTAACGGTATGTGTATCAGGCAAGTTTGCAAGGAGAGATATATTTCAGTGCTGCTCACCCAAAAAAGTTTAGGGAGTATTACGCTGCATGCGGCAAGCCTGCCTTGTACTGAACTGCACAGCAGAGATCACAACCTGGAAAGGGTCCGACAGAGTCAACCACCACCACGATCGCCGTCAATACAGCCCTGCAACTTGCATTGGGCCACAATTCTACAAGTCGGCTTATGCCCCCTAAGAATTGATGCGCCTTGAGCAGTGTTACGGAAAGGTACACAGGACCTGTATCGTATTCATCGACCAGTAGTAAACAGTATGCTCGACCCGCCCTGCCTGCATGCGCTGCTCCGTGTCACCTATTATGCTATGGCAAAAGTATCTAGGACTTCAGAACTACAACCAAGCAGCCAATCAGCGACTTATAACCACATGGGTGCCCACGTGCGCCCTGAACCATGCCGCTGCGCTCACGACTTGTTATCGTGGGTGTCAAGAGCCCGCACAGAGCCTCACTGCACCGCCCCTTGGGCAACAAGGGAGCGATCAAACCTTCACTAAGTTGTGTGCGGGTGATCAAACACAAGCAATGCTCTGAGAGTGGTTGCTGCTGCACACACAACCCCACTCAGGACGGTGCTGGTCTGCAATGCAGCTTCAAAGCTGTCAGGGCAGCCAAAGGTTGTCTGCTTGCAGATGCGTGGCTGGTGTCCGCGTCGGCGTGCCCCACAGGTGCATTCAGCCGTCCACACCGCAGCTGTCACATTGTTGACTGCAGTGCTCACAGACCCAATGGGTGCAGGCGCCGAAGTAATGGAATACGCCGTGTTCAAAGAGGTGTCGAGGGCGCTCAAAGGCCTGAAAGTGCCGCAGGTAAGGCAGCAGTCAGTACAGATCTTTGCCCACAACAACACTCAGCTTGTTGACGCGAGCCATCTTTCGTTGTTTGCAGCCCCTCGGCAACTCAATGACTCCCAACGAAGTGCTGAACGCGCAGCAGTACGTTGCAATGTGGCTTCGCAGCCAAAGGAAGTAAGTTTGCAGTATGAGCCATCCACAGCCAACCACAGGACTCAACGTAGCAGCCACTGCTAACATGTTCCGCACATAAATGCAGGCTGTCACAGCGGATGAGGTGTCTACCAAGCTCACGGCTCAAGGGGCAGAGGTCATTCAACTTTACAGATACCCTGGCCTCAGCTCTTCAGGCGCCACCACCCTGCTGCACAAGGTGAGTTATTGGTGGCTCCATTGATATGCCACCATGCATTCTTATCAAAGTGTCAGCGCAGTAATCGGAGTGCGGGTGCCAGTCATATGTAATAGGGGTTCCATGTGCATCGCATGCAGTTTCTGAGGGAAGCAGACATCTGATAGCAGTGAGCTTCCTGCTGTCACTGGCTGTCCTCTTTGCAGCGTTGGAACATTGCCTGTGCTGCTGCGGGGTCAATCAACAAGGGTCACTGCCTGCCATATTCAGGTTCAGCACAAATTGAGTGATGTGATCACATCCATTGATGGTGAGCTGTGCTACAATATCGGACTTGCAGCACCACTGGATGCAGCAGAGGCACAGAAGATGGCCTGGTGAGCCCAGTCACATTCGCAATACAAGATGCCACTGCACCATGCTAACACCTGTGTCTAGGTCTGATCAGTGTGTTTGAGTTTCGCCCCGGCAGCTGTCAAATGCCCTTGATACCACTTGATGCAGTCCCTCCCTGGTGCTGCTCCTGTGACCAGCTTCCTGATCATCACACCATTGTCTGTTTACAAGCAATGATTTTGAAGCTTTATGCTTTTATTCCTTCTGCAGGTTGTTGAGGGAGACCTTCGAGCCCCAGCAGTTGACCTCCACCAGCATGTTTGACAGCAGTGCCCCCAACCAAGCAGTCATCGAAGTGGGTCCTCGCACAAACTTCTCTACTGCTTTCTCCACCAATGCCACCAGCATCTGTACTTCTGTTGGTCTGTATAAAGTCACACGACTGGAGCCCAGCAGGAGGTTCCTGCTGACAAGCACAAGGCCCCTGACTGAGGAAGAGAGAGCGGCTTTCGCGGCCATGGTGCACGACAGGTAAGCACATGCAATGACTGCCACTGTACAACTGTCAGACTGGGGTGGTGCTGCAGCCTTCATGATTCTGTCTTGAAACTGTTGCAGGACACATCTGTCTCTGTATCCCGCATGCACATCATCCGTGCGTAAGAAGGTCGGCTGAAGACAGTCTTCATGCTCAAATACCCGTGCTGACATGTGCCGTGTGGTGTATCTTCTTCTGCAGGATGACTGAGGAGGTCTACCCTGTACCACTACCCAGCTTCAAGGTCAATGCTGTTCCTGCACCAGTGTTCACGGTGCCAGTGATGCAGCAGGGCAGGGCAGCACTAGAGGCAATCAACAAGGTGAGACAAAATGCTAGGGTTGGTTGAGTTACTGATGGTCACTGCTGTCTGGAGACAGGCATGCAGTAGGAAAGTGCACGGGTGTGGTGTGATCTGTCAAACTGGTGTCTTGGTGGACCGTGCTGCAAGTGTTATCTTGTGAAGCCAATGACATTACAAACAAAACACAAACGCACGTATTACCTGAGTAAACCTTGCTGAGCTGTAGTTCTGAGGCTTTGATTGTCTTGGGTTTGTGTGCGTGTGGTAGTCTGCTTCTCCTTATTGTGTATGTTGCTTGGACATCAATGTCGTGACAGCCCTAGGATGATTCAACATGATGCATTTTGTCCGAACACCTGTGTGGATAAACTTTTGGAGACCTGAACTGAGGGCTGCTGTTGTAGTGTATGTTGTCTTGTGTTGATACTGTGTCTGTTTCATGGTTGCTGGCTGTTTCATGTTGACGCATACCGAGGCACTGATGATACATCAACTAATCGAGACTCTCCGCAGCTGTAGACACGGCATTGTCTGCAGTACTGAGGACCATCTATGACGGTAGCTGAGCCTTATGATCTCTGTTCGTTGCGTCTATCACACTCACATCCACGCATGTGGGTGCTTGGTATTCCAGTACCTTGGCCTTCATAGACCCTTCATCCCCACATACGTCTGTTGTGACATGGACATGTACCCTGAATCTTTGTGCTGGTGGCCTTCCGCAGGAGATGGGTCTTGCCTTTGATGACTGGGACTTGGACTACTACACCAAGCTGTTCAAGGACATGGGCCGTGACCCAACAAATGTTGAGCTGTTTGACATTGCTCAGAGTAACAGCGAGCACAGCAGACACTGGTTCTTCAAGGGAGACCTGGTGATCGACAATGACCAGAAGCCACATAACCTCATGCAAATTGTCACAGAACCACTCAAGGTAAGCTTGTGTTCAGGCATTGAGCTTGTCTGTTGTGCAGGTATACCAAGATGATTGCCTGCTTTCAAGGTTGTGCCATGTGTGGTCTTGTGTCAGTGTCATAGAGACTTCTTGCGTATTGTATGGCCTGGTTGATAGGCTGTATGATGTGCAATTTTGCAATAATTCGACACTACCTGTGTGGACTGTATTCGTACACTGACAGCTATCTGACCAGGCCGCTAGGCACATTAAGGCTCTCTGTGCCACATGTCTGCAGCAATTCCTCGCTTTGATGCCCTGCTCCACCCTCAAGTCCCTGTGTATGATCAGTTTGATAACCCAACATGCTCGCTTTCCTGCTGCAGGCTCGTCCTGAGAACAACAGTGTTGTGGCCTTCAAGGACAACAGCAGTGCCATCCGCGGCTTTGAAGTGAAGCCCATGCTGCCCCTCAACCCAGGCGGCCCATCAGCTCTTGCCCCTCAGAAGCGTGATTGGGACTTGCTGCTTACCGCTGAGACACACAACTTCCCTTGTGCTGTGGCACCTTATCCAGGTCGGTACCATTGTGCTGCACAGCATGACCACCAGTATGCTTTATGTCATGAGTTGCTTGTGTTGTCAAATGTTGTGTACGCCAGACGTATCTGGGCAGCTGGACGCCTCGTGCGACATGAGCTCTGCCTTCGCAAGGCTGGCGATACTGATTATCTGTGCTTGCGACGTGCACTGCTGCTCCACA
>JARWLF010001321.1:0-10596 GCA_029853055.1 Scenedesmus sp. KT-U | reverse complement strand
ATCATCATCAACAGGGTGCTGATGGACAGCATGCCCACCCAGAAGGGACGACTGCAAAGTGTGAACAGGCACAAGAGGGGGGGTTCAAGTGCTTACAAGCCGATTATGGAACTATGATCTGGTAAGCCAACTTGTACACTATATGCTGAAGCCTCATCAGAATCATGCCAGGTGCAAGTCATCATCATGTACTATCATTTCACCAAACGTGAAGTACTGCCATGGACATGGACCTCCTTGACCCACAGCGATCGGCCGTCCCTGCCCCGCAGGTGTCTCACCTCAGACGAAGACCCTTGCCCATGAACAAGGTGTACATGAGACCCATCAGAGTGGCAAACACAAAGGCAAACGTGAACCAGGAGAAGCGGTAGGCACGGAGGCAGTCTCCGGTACCAGCTGACATACCTGGGTGAACAGGCAGTCAGGAACAAGCAAGAGTGATGACAGGTCTTGAGGGGTGACGGCGTACCACGACTACCTGGTTTGCCTGGGAGGCTGATTTCCAGTAACGGTTGATGAACGTGCTGCTGTGCACATGATGCGTAGAAGCGCAGTACACTGCTGTAGCATTCAAGTTGGTAAGGATATCACGGGCAACTGGAAGCGCTCGCTGAGTTGTCATATGCACAACGGAAGTACGTTGATTCGCCTAAGAATACTTTCAGCTATGTTCTAGATAGCAAATTGTATTACTTGATGACACATGCACAGATGGTGTGATGTGTGTTGTCAGTGATCCAATAGCTCACCAAAGACCCCTCCCATGTATGCTGGGGTGTTGTCCTGACATTTGTGCTGCACTGCAGCCAGACCACTCATGTACACCAGCCTGCAGCAAACAGACATGACAGCTGAAACAGCCATACATCGAGCAAGGCAAACATTACCCACAGTGCGTATAATGTGCTTCAGGCTGCAGGACTGCAGATCAGGGACTGTCAGAAGCAGTCACCAGAACCAATGCAATGCAGGCGTTGTTTTATGGCATGTCTCCTGAAGTAGTGGTACAAGAAGAGCAACCAGCTTCATTTTCTTGCTTGGGTTGACTCAGCTACGGTAGATCAGCCCTGCACACTGACTGCTGCATGCAACAAAGTTTGCAATAAAAGCCTCAGCTATGGTTAAAGTTCTCTGATGCGGCAATATCAAAAAAGCAGGCTCGATGCCTGTAAAACACTTACAAGGTAGCCAGTGGCAGCACCACGAAGTAGACCCTCCCGAGGTCGTTCTTTGTCGGCTTCATCTGCAACAGCAATGGCAGTGCTATGATGTCCGTTAGTGCCAGACAGCTGCAGATATCACAAATATGTATTGTAGTGTGCGCACACTGGTCAAGCAGGTATCAAAACCGACGTCGGGTCGACGTCTCAGAGTCGTACAGCCCTATCCCCTGCATGCATATACAACCGGCTACACGCGTTGCTGGGGTATGCTCTGGTACGCTGGGAGTGTGTTACTCAAAAGATGGCCCCTGATGCTGAACGTTTCGAAGTCAGTAGCGACCGCGCGGAGGCGAGCGCGCTCGCAGAGGCACTGTGGTGCCAGCTGGCGCAATGTACACGGCGGGCTACTACTCCCGATCTAGGCGCGTTGAACATGTTTTTAACCTACATTTGCGTGTATCGAGTAGATATTGCTCTGCTCGGACACACTGCAGTTCACTGTGGTCCATGTCGGGAGCATCCGAACATCGAGGCAATTCAGGTCAGCAACGCTTGCCCTTCACTCAAACGCACCAACACAATGGTCGCACACCTTGAGCTTGCTTTTCTCCAGGAACCCAGCTGGTGCAGGGAGCTTGGCAAGGGGGCGACAGGTGTCTCAGAGACTGTCGAATGTTGCAGATTCTGCTATACACAGACGCTCACAAAAGCACAGAGAGATACTTGCGATGACAAAGTCCGCTCACCAGCGGTAGCATGTAAGATCGTACTCTGCTTTGTCCTCCGAGTCCTGGCTGTGTACCTTCCACTTCGGCTGCTGACGTGTGTCCGTTCTGATGGAGCGTCGAACTGTACAAGTATTTCGGACAGCTAGTCGTGCAGTCCACAATGACGTGCATGTACACGACACATACATTGTACGTGTCTGTTTGCCGGCCCGAGGTCGGGCTGTTTTGGGGATACCACTCCAGAAGGCAGCTTACTGTTCTGCCAGAATATGCAGCCTGTTCAGCCAACCTGGTCCAGTAACAGCACCAATTCACAATCACGGGCGCAGCCTACGTCCCTCATGCTTGGTTGCTGTCACCTGCGATGCATAGCACAGCTGCTGATCCTTGACTTGAGCAACTGGCAGCTGTGACCGTAGCACACTGTGATCCGGGGGTTTGCAGCGAGGTGGACCACTGCATCAACGGCTGATGCCGGCAGCTGTTGCTGCCGTGGCTGTTGCTGTCATTGCGCTGTACAACAAACAGCAGACTACTGTTACCGTAGTACAACTTGACCCAACAGTCATTGCTACATCTGCTAACCCACTGCCACATTTCCTCAGGAGTTTTGCTCCAAGCTGCAGCAGTTGCTGTCATTGTCTTCCTGTTGTAGATGCACTTCTTTCTTTTTGCCCGCAGGTGGGGGGGACGTTGTTTTGTACCAGCATTTGTTCTGGTTCTTTGGTCACCCTGAGGTATACGTATTGATTTTGCCTGCATTCAGTATTGTAAGTCACGTAACTGCTTGACCCTGGACGAAGTGTGTTAGCTGCAGTAGGCAACATTGTCACCATCATCAACCATACATTGAAATGCATTTGATGTATCAAAGCAATCTTTTGTCCACCGTTAGTACCACTTTACTTGCAGGAACATGTCACTTTTACTTTCCACCTATCAGTATTCCGATAACATCTGATGTCTTCCTTTCCCATACGATACTTGTGCGATTGCATGCACTTGATAGCGAGAGATGTGGCGCTACATAGTTACCATACTAGTCAGGAACAGATACCTGTCCAGATTGAGTTCACAGTCGAATGTGCACTGACCCACAATCACTTGACAGCATTACTGCTGTCATTGCTGCCAAACAAGCTAGTGTTCCACTCCTCGGTGTACATATCCAGGCAAGAACATGCTGCAGCTGTTGAACATGCTGGTAGCATGAATACGTTGCAACGGTTCCGCACCAACTACCCAATTCACAGTAGCATTCTCAGATACCACCTTCAATTGCACAACTATCCTTCCCCTTCTCCTCTTCACCCCAAGTGCAACAAAGCATACTATACAATACTATACACAAATCGCACAGTTTCTGGTACAATCACCACACATGGTTGCGTGTGGCATGCATTGTATATTGCAATACACATGCACTGTATACCTTCAGTGTTTTCAGACCAACAACAAGCATACCCACTCAGCTCCTACCCAAGGTTGGGGCTCATAGCGAGCTTCACAATCAGCACAGCACCAGGCTAGAAGCCTCGAGATTACACCTTGTGAGTGATGATCATTTACACTTGATCAACGATACGCACGTTTGATGCTGGCACAACACCCGGCTGAGTGACCACAACTCCATCAGTGTGCACCATCTTGTTGTCGTGACCGTGACCCCTCCTGTGCTCCCAGTCAGTGCCCAGAGCCATCATCAGGAGGACAAGCAGAGCAGTGGTAATGATGGCACCTGAATGACATGAGACAGTCCATTGCACAAGTCAAAACAATATGTGTGTGTAGGTCACAGACAAAACTGGCAACGACTTGCATCCTCTGCCAAACACAGGGAAGCATCCTCTGCCAAACACAGGGAAGCATAAGTTACCAAGCATTGTCAACAGTGTTAATGCAGCATTGCACAAGATCTATGATTCTTCCTTACCTGCAGCAGCTGTCTTCATGCGCCTGCCCCAGTTGTCATAGCCGTCACCGGTGTTGTCAGGTACACCAGCAAACCTGTTGTCGTCAAAGATGGAGGTGAATGCCAGGAAAGCCTCTGAAGCAATCATCATCAGGATGGTGGACACGGCCAACATACCAATCCAGAAGGGACGACTGCAGGGCAGCACAACGAACAGCAGAGCAAGCTGAGACCATAGACTTCTCTATGAGATACATCAAAATTGGATGGGTGCCAAAGTCATAACACAAAAAGGAAGCCATTCTACTTGTTTGAAGACTACAAGGGTATCCACACTTTCAAGATTGAGTATTGTATCCAACAATCCTGCATACACTCCCTGATGTCTGTTTCATGATGGACTCAATGCCACTGCAAGGCTTATACAGGTTGCATTTACAGGATATACAGCAGATCGTTCACCTGTAGTGCAGACCAGCTCCAGTTATAGCAGTGATCAGGATACCCAGCAGTGTAACAAACACAAAGGCCCAGCTGAACCAGTAGAAGCGCATCACATGACGGCAGCCACCATATCCAGTGGACATACCTGAACAGAAGAACACAACAAGTGGTGTTGAGCATGCTATATAGTAGATACTCTAGAAGCACCTTGAGATACACCACTAATCTGAATCTCATCCCTATCAGATGTTGTGACATTGGCAGCACAGTCCAATTGTGATAGATGATTAGATACTTTCCAGGCTGTATCACTCACCGAAGACGCCTGCAGGTGAGCTTGTTGCTCCTGTCAGGCCTGGGAAACCTCCAGCTTCATTACAGGTTGACTGCAGGGCGGCAATACCAGCAAGGAACACAGTCCTGCAAACACATACAGAGACATCGGGTCAGTGTAAGCTTGACACCGTCATGGGCAGCTGGAAATGCACCATGGTATCCCAATCAAAAGTAGCAATGCAGCAGGTAGAGTGGTCAGTGAACACCAGTCAAATGCATATGCTAAGAGCTGGTATGTTGCAGTGGTGTTGCTGCATCATTGTCATGCAACAGCGTCGAGTGCAGGATACTTACAAAGCTGCAATGGAAAGCAGCAACAGAGGCCATGTGAGTCCCTTGGTAAGCTTCATCTACAATAAAAAACACCATCATTGTCAGTCATGAAGCAAACAAGGTGCATGCTAGGAACACACAGGCGAGGAGTTCCGCTATGCACAGTTGATCGCTAGCTGCACTGCCGAGGCTCGTGATGTACTGCGACAAGCTGAAGCCATGGTCCTCAGGGGCTTAGGTAATCTGTGGTCATCGTTCGTGGACACGTTTACGCTGTGCTGCCATGGGGAGTTACCGCTGCCAACTGAATGTGATAGATATACTAATTGCTGATTAAAAAACACATGTGTCAGCTGAATGCACTTTTGCACATCCTGCTGCGTATGCAGGACAAGCTCACGTTGCATTACACTGATACAAGCACTGCTGGTCAAGCGATGCGCAAGAAACGATCATGTCTGCAAGTCTATCTAGACTAGTTGCTACTGTGCCAACACAAACCCACCTTGCAAACTTTTTGAAACCGTACAGCGACCTTAGGTCAACAGTAGTAGCTCTTGTGCGACAGAACAGCTGTATTGCGTATGCGCGCTTTCAAGCAGATCTAGAGAGTCTGTGGTGGTCTCAATATTTATACAAGCGCATATCGTTACACCTTCACACCTGCAAATGATGACGTCAGCCCGCGCAAATTTAACCTGATCGTGACGGGGCCAGGCTGTCGTGAGCAACTATGCATCATGGCCATCCTCTGACCAGACGCTGCCGTTTGTCGCAACAGACTCATATACAAGTTAAATTTCTCATGCAACGAGCGGGGTACTGCCGGAACGATGGCATTGCAGCAAGCGCGCGCGCACGCTGCTTACGTTTCACGTAGGACGCACATGTATGCGGTCATAACGTAGAAACAGTACATAGTCTTGCTTGTGCATGCAGCGTTGCGCAATTTGGCTTGTTACCTTTGCCTGCTGTTGGGTATCGGATGTTCTATTCAAGGCATGTTGGACAGCACAAATTTGTTCAAAGCAAGGCTGCAGCAGTGCTGTCGCAGATGTTTCCATGAAACATTGAAAGATCAATCGACAAGCTAAGGCTCATACCACGAGCATCAAAATGCCATAGTGCTGTACGAGACGTCAATACAGCAGTTGATTTGCAGATTGCGAGGGCATAGTCATGGGGGTGCGGGACAGCACACTGTGACAGTGACATAGGGCCCCTTCTCAGCTCACCAGCAGCTCTGTATCAAACATACCTTACAAGTGTAGATCAAAGTTGAGTATTCCAAAGTCAATAGTATTAAGTACAACTGCAGGGGTCAGGTCAGATCAAGACAAGCACATGCCCAAGAGCTTGAGATCACCAGCTCCAACATGTCCGCCCTAGGAAACTTACTGCGGTCTGCAACTCCTAGCTAGCGGCTAGCTGCCGTGCCCCACAAAGGCAGAGTCGTCACGATAATGCAGTCATGCTGCTATCAGAAGCGCGTCTGCTGTGCGATGGTGCGCACTGTTGCAGCAACCACAGGCTTGCCTTTCCTATCATCCACACAAAGCTTGTAACCACCTGTATAGCACAGCGGTCACAAAGCCAGCAGCATGCAGGTCAGTTGGCATATACAAATGATCCCAATGTTGGTGAAGCACCAGTTCAGGGCTGCATCTATGTGGCACGCACCATCTTTGAGCATCACCGTCAAGACTGATACAGACCACAAGAGGGATGGTGTGGATTAACTCCCAGCCACCGCATCCTACACTGTTAGGAGAAATGGTCAAGTATGCCTGCTCAACATGGGCAAGACACGTACCAGCTGCTGCTGCTGCTGTTTTATAGTCCTTTGAACCCCGAACAGTGAGCTTGTTTGGCAGCAGGATGGGTTTCTTGAACTCCAGCTCCATTGAGAAGGGTGCAGCAGGTTGAGAAGAACCTGCTGCAAACCATAACACAACACACTAAGACATGAAACTGCTTCTCCCATCTCAACACAGACCTCAAATGCAGATGCATCTGCATCGCAGCAACTGACAGTGCGTTATGCACAATAGCTGACAAGGGCCATCAGGCTGGCCACTAACCATCACATCAGACACTTGCAAAGCTGTGCTAGCCCCACTGCCCAAGTTTACCTCGTTCAGTGGCGATTGTTGCCTCTGTGCGTGCAGCCATCAAGTGTACATTTGCCACTGGGCTGGGAAAACCCATGAGCATTGCCGTGGCCTTGTAAAGGTGCATAGGGCTGATGTCACCATCGAGAGCAGCGTATGCCCTGCCCGTGTTCTCAGGCAGGGCCCAAACAGCAATCTCGTCACCAGCTGCAGCAGTGTCCTCAGGATCACCTGGCTTGCTGCTTTCCTGCAACACCACCAGCAAAACGAGCACAGACATTTTGGCTAACGAAAGGATGGCGAGGCTTTCAGATACACATACCCATTGCGGAGTATGACTGTCGTTCAGGTGCTACGTTCGGCAGCCGCTCAAAGGCGGCAGCTAGTGTGCAGCTGCGTGGGTGTCAGCCAGCTGTTGAGCACCTGGGTTCCCAGCTGTAGAGCAGAATGCACCTGGCAACTCGGGCAAACAGTAAAGCTCTAGACTTAGAGATGCTAGTGTGTCATCAGGGCACACTTGGTACCTTCTTGTCAGATCCTCCTTTGCCTTTCTTGGGGTTGATGAGCACGAGGCTCAGCACTGCTTGCCACACAACATCACCTGCACACCAAGAGTCAGCACTTCTGTGAAAGAAAGTCGTGCAGTGATATGTATGCATGCCTGACACAAACAAACAAACAAACAAAGCAATGCTGCTTCTGTGTGCTGACACTGCTTTCCAGCACCTGCATCAGGACAGCTTGGCAGGTAACAGACCGCAGTCGAAGACCACAACAAATCCTCAGCTGCAGTAATAACAGACAGGCTGGGAGGTAGGCAAGCTGCTGGTGTTGGTGGCTTGACTCACCCTTGTCTTGTGAGACTGCTTCCAACAGCAGGTCAAACTCAGCATGACCACTGAAGGTGTCTCGCACATTGGGGTTGAGGGTACAACTGCAGGCAGTGAAGGGGTTACGATTGTGTACACGTCAATGCAACTGTCAAAGCAGCTGATCCATACTGTTAAGCAGTTGTGTTGAGCCACTCAGAGCCCCCGCAAGCATTGGTGCAGGGTGGGACTCACAGGTGGCGCGGGTGTGACCAGTCAATGTTGACTTTGGCAGCAAGAGCAGTGCTGGTTGCCATGAGGTGGTTCAGTTGATCAACTTTTCATGAAAGTTGACTGCTGGTGCCTCCTAAAGCAAAGTATCCCACCTGTATGTCAGTTGTTCTCTTGCGTCCACCTTGCGGAGGTAGCTGTACTTGGCTCGCTTGTTCACGACTGTGCCCATTACGCTGACAGGGAATGCTGGAAGCGTCAGTACCTAGAGAAGTAGGCTCAGCAGGTCGACGGCTGAGGTTGTCATCACTGACAGCGTGCTGCATGGTGTGGAGGACTTTGACAAAGGGCACATGCTGCGCAGCAGGCTGAGCACACCATGCAGCAAGCAGCAGGGCCCAGGCAGCAAGCAGTTGCTGAGTCTGACTGCAGCACCACAGCAGCTTGCCTTTGACAGTTGGCAGCAGGACTGCACACACATACCTGCATGACCAGCCTGAATGACTCTGCCATCAGAAACATCATCGGAACGCTGTCACTGCTGCTGTCTGTCCAACCTGCAAGAGCCTTGAAGCTCTTGAGGCGCGATTGGCTGATAGCAGTGGGCGTGGTCATGGATACCTGCAACAGAGCATGTGACGGGGACCAAGATGCTAGCAGGGGTGAGTTCCGATTTGAATGTGGACCACTGGTCACTTCTGCACAAGCACACCATCCGTGCTCCAGAGCATCAAGTAGTAACACTCATGTCTGGCCGCTGAAAGAGTATACTAAGATGAACATCTTGTTGTCTTAGCTGATAAGTGTTCTTTCTCAGTGATAGCATCCGTACATCACTCTCTGTACATCACCAGTCACAAGGTATGGTACAGGCCTAAAGCTGGCCTGCTGCCACGCAGCAACGGCTGTTCTAATGCTCCGACCGATGCATAGCTCGGTCACAGCTGCTGGATAGACCTTCACCTTGAGAGACGGCCAGACCCTCTTGTCGGTCCACTTGGGCTTTACGACCGCACCAGCAACTGCCAGCCAGTACAAGAACGGCATGTTGGGGAACTCGGTCAACTGCAGCTCCTCCATCTTCTTGCCGGTGGCTAGGCCACCAACAATAGACACTACTCCAGATATGCCAAACACCATCCCGATGCGTTTGGGAGTGATACGCGAATTTGCGATGGATGGGCGTTGGCAGTTGGTTTCAGCATAACTGCCCAACACAAACCTCGCGCAGCAAACGTGCACAAGCTACCAAGCAAAAGCGTCTATGTTTGGTTCGACACGAGCCGGTGTTTCCCTGACACAGGCAGTACCATTCCGGTGCAGCGGACTAACACTCCGGTGCTGGGCAGTGCCCTCTGGCACTGACCAAAGCTGTGCAAGCTAGGAACCATACCTGCTGATACCCTTTGCGGCGGGACAGCAGAGACCTTGCCAAGCTGATGCTGGTTGTGTGCGCAGCCAGAAGGCTTGCATCTTCGCTGTTTTCTTCTTTTGGTCAATTCAGTAACCTTAGGCTACCAGCATTATCTTCGATAGGCATGTCGGAAGCGGCGGGTGTTGAGAAGTGAGTTCTGCTGCTCTTGAAGCTTTTGCCACAGCAGCAGAATGATCAGCCCATCATATCCTGCAAATGCTTGCAGAAACACGGCTGCCAATAGTGCTGAGGAGCTACAAGAGGGGAAGGCTCGCATATTGAAGCGAGGGAACGATGTGTTTTACAACGAAGCACAGGTATTGGAGTGGTACCCTCACTACAGCAGGTTTGGACATTGACAGCAACAAGAGAAGCATCCAGATGCAGCCCTGCTTGTAAATCCCCTGGTGCTGTTGCAGAAGCAAACCCCGGAAACAGCATCAGCCTGCACCTTACTGACGATGGTTCCTGGCCACTGCTGTGATGGAACGCACTTTGCCACTTGTTCACTACAGTTCCCGTGTGAGGATATGCACAATGGTGTCATTGTTTACAGGTAACCAACAGAGATCTTTCAGTGGCAGTGCTCAGGAGGTTTATCCCTCAGTTGGCGCAAGAACTAGCAGATGGCAAAGTCAGGAAGCCCAGGGCAGAGAACGAGCCCAGGAAGAAAGACAAGCGGAAAGGAAAGAAAGCACACAGCACATCAGAAGCGGTGGATTCAGCTACAGAGGAGGCTGGTATCAACACACGGGAGGTAGCAACAGCAGCCCTGGGACAAGCCAAACAGGTAGGGAGGTTGTTCCGGGACTCTAGCTCATCAGCATCACTTGGCAACTTGACCACCACCTCAGCTGCTCTGGGCATGTGCTCTGGCCATCACAGTTAGTCAACAGAATATCGCGGCTGAGCATGCCGACATATGTTGCATTTTGACAGGTTGTGGGACCTTGGTGACCTCCAGCTTATGTCAGCTCCTACACACATCCTGCCTGTCACCAACTGCAGTGTGCTGTGCCAGTTACATGTTCGCTAAGCTGCCAGCATCTCCTGGTCAAAGGCTTTATCTACAGTTGCTGAGTGTCTTGTTGTGTTTGGTGCTCATCTGCTCACTAGGGTGCTCGCGTGCTTGAGGGTCTGGCAGCATCTGGCCTGCGGTCCATCCGCTACGC
>JARWLF010001320.1:0-18078 GCA_029853055.1 Scenedesmus sp. KT-U | reverse complement strand
ACACGTTGTGTTTATCACAGCTGCTACAATGTTGTGACAGTGCACACTGTGTGTTGAAGTAGCCCAACTCCCGGTCAGTTGCGTGACGTACTAGCGACTGCAGTATTGAACGTTATCAGAGGCTCTATAATAAGAGGTACTATATAAGCTCTTGACTATAGTACAGACTACTCAGGGCCCCTCACAGGCATCAAGCAAACGGAGCCCTGAAATGTTATTGGGATGCAGCATCCTGCTGCCTTGTGACACGTTCAGTACGTCTCAATACCTTTGCTATATGTGGCTCGACATAGTAGGCTGAGCTTTTATGTGTTAGGTGGCGTCGTACGATACCTGTCCTTACGAGATCCCATCAACCAAACTGGTCATTGGTGATACAGCCCTTGCTGGCGCTCAACTGCGCTGGATTAACAGTGGTTTTTGCAATCTGTTCACAAGCGAATCCCTAGCAAACCTGTAGCGCATTGTGTTGCTAGACAGCTGCAGAGTGCTCAGCTACAACAGAATGGGTTCCAACGCCGGTGGATTCAACTTTGATCTAGTTAAGCGCAATGTTATGCTAGAGAGTAAGGGAGTTACGCCTCCTAAAGCCTGGAAAACTGGCACAACCATCGCTGGTGTTGTGTTCAAGGTAGGCAGGTGCTTCAGCAGCTGGCAGTATTACCTCATCCCCTGCATGTGTGTCTAGAGACGTTCATGTAGACAAATCACGTTCATGCTGCATGCAGACAGTGCACATTGTTTACGACACGCCATCATCGTCACAACACAGCCAGCATATGTATGTGTTTTGTGCAGGATGGTGTCGTGCTTGCAGCAGATACCCGTTCAACTTCAGGCAGCACAGTAGCAGACAAGAACTGCGAAAAGATACATTACATAGCACCAAACATCTACTGTTGTGGAGCGGGTACAGCAGCAGACACTGAGAACGTGACAGGTCGGCATATGCTACTCACAGGGATGACGTTCTGCCCATCCTGCACCCATCTGGCACGCCCCTGCAGTCATTTGCAGCTATGTGCCTTGATTGCCTGCACGTATATCATCACCGCAGCAGCTGGAAACCAGTCACGTATGCGTCTGATTGCAACACAAACACCTCTGTGCCTTCGTACATGCAGCCATGGTGTCTTCACAGCTTGAGCTTCACAAGTACGCGACAGGCAGACAGGCGAGAGTGGTAACAGCCATGACTTTGCTCAAGTCACACCTGTTCAGGTCAGACTCAGTGGCGTTTATCACACTGCAGTAGCTGCCAGCAGCCTGACTTCGTTTACATGCATCATCAATGCTTTGTCGTGATTCTGTTGATGTACTCGGACAACAGCAGTTGCCAGCAGTATGGATTGAGTCCGGGCTCTGTCTGAGATGCAGCACAGGTGGCAGCTGCTGCTCAGTGATCATACACCACTACCCTCAACACAGCAATGACTTCTGTTTGTACTGTTTGTGACCTTGTTGTGCAGGTATCAGGGGTATGTCAGCGCAGCACTCATTCTTGGAGGCGTGGACTTGCATGGACCACACATCTTCACTGTGAGTGACACGGAGACATACAGCTTTGTCATAGTGCTATGCTCCAAAGTCTGTCTCACACATTGGCTGGGGTTGTTGCCCTAATCAAAGCGAATCCTTCACTGCTTGTTCAGCGTGTCTTCTTCATCTGCAATATGACCTGCTGCAACATGTAGTGATGGATAGGCTCGGACACCATTGTGCTCAACCATCAGTAGCATGTCTGTCACAGATTCCACATCACTCTCTGCTGCAACCCAGCTGCAACCTGCACCAGCTGACTATATGCAGCATTACATCTGCTGCTGTTACATCTGCTTCAACCATTAGTAGCAAGGCTGTTTCATCAACGTTGTTCTCTACTGCAATCGCAGCTGCAACCTGCCTCATCTGGCGATATGTAGCATTACATTCACTGCCGCTGCTACATCCGCTGCTGCTACGTCTACCGCTGTAGATCTTCCCTCATGGTTCCACTGACGCCCTGCCATACGCCACCATGGGCAGTGGCAGCCTCAACGCCATGGCTGTGTTTGAGGCCGGTTACAAGGACGACATGACACAAGATGAGGCTATTGCTCTAGCTGCTAGGGCTATCCGCAGGCACGTGTCCATCGCTTTCCATTTCACCAGGATCCTGCAGCTGCTTTCTTGATCGTTGTGAGCTTCCCTGCTTGCTGAATAACCCACATAGGTTTGGTCAGCATCCTCCGTTGCTACACTCTCATGAAGATCCTAATGATAACACACTTCCCTGTGACAGTGGTAGACAGCACCCATCCAGAACCTAGCATATGATACTCATACGGTCCTTCTCAGACTACTGCAGCCGCACAACATGTTGTTGAGATGCGTTCTGTGTTCTGTGTTATTCCTTCCAACTTCATCTTGCAGTGGTGTCTACAATGATCTTGGTTCTGGGTCCAATGTTGATCTGTGCATCATCACCAAGGGTGGCGTGGACTACAAGCGCAACTACGAGTACCTGCAGGGCAAAACATACAGCAGACAGTTCCCAGTCAAGTACCCACCAGGAACCGCACGTAAGTTGTTAGCTTGTCCGCTACACTTACAGGGCAAGCAGTCTTGTAATGTCAGAAGTGTTGGTCACATATGCGACAGACAGCATGCAACAATTGATAGTGCTAGTGCTCCAGGAAGCTCCAGCACAAGGTGTCGTCTGGTGTGCGGCATCCTCTGAAATGTTTGAAGCTCGCTGATTATAATGCATGTTATACTAGTTGTAGTTGTTTCAAAATCAATGATATGCACTTGGCACATGTTACCCCACTTGCTGCCATGTAATGCATCTTCGATGCCACCAAAAAGTTCTTGAAGTCAATGTCTGATGCCTGGTGTCTGTTTCCACCTGCAGCTGTGATCAAGGAAAGGGTGATCCCGCTGAGTGAAGTGACAGTGGTTGAAGGTGTGGAGTCCATGGAGACAGATAGCTGAGCAGTATCTGTGATAAAGTCTGAGTAGCGCTCTTGGTCGTGTTATCAAGCAGCAGCTGCTGCTACTTGTCAGCAAATCGCTGCAACTAAGCTTGGCAATGCTGGCTGTCAGATGCAACAGATCAATGAAGTCTTGTCAGCAAGCGCCTTTCAGATGTTTGCTTTTGGGCTTGTCAGTTGCTTGGTAACATACTCGTCTGTGCCAGAGGTTTCAGTATACGCAGTGTGACTGAGTGAGATAGTGAAGTGAGTGTTTGCCAGTACTGCAAAATGTGTACACCTATCCTAATGCTACATGCACGATGCCAACGTCCTTACAGAACTCAGTTCTCAGTGAGCTGTTAATTGCCCAGAACTTTGATGATATCATTGGATGCAACTGCCATCTTTTTATCAAATTGACTCAATGGCGGGAAAGTTCACCCAGTGACCTTTCTCCTCACTGAGGAGATATGTACCAGGACCAATCAGTGAGGAGATATGTACCAGGACTCAGTCTTAGTAAGGCAGTCAGACTTAGTAAGGCAGTCAGACTTAGTAAGGCAGTCACTCGGGCCGTCTAGTACAAGTTGAACTATTGGACTGTTCCAGATGTTCAAGGACTTCTTGGCAGGAAAGTGGGAGAAGTTGGCGATGTACCAAGTGCTGTAGTACGTACAGCTTCTGTGGTCATGTGCTATGATGGTGACCAACCACTGCCGATGGCTTCAGCGGTAATCATTGCGTATGCATTGAATATAACTATGATTAGAACTGAAATCCGCTCAACCGCACGCACACGAGGATGTCTTAATGATTCTGATGTTACAAAAACAGAAAAAGAAGGTAGTCAAGTAATCAAGATCTGAATGCCAGAGCATGTCTTATACACTATGCCAGGAATGCAAAGCACAGGTTGCATGACAGCATTGCTGCTGTTCACCCAATGCTGCCCACAGAAGAAAAAGCGAGTGCCATCCTGCTGCTGTTGTTGTTGTATGAACTCTTGTACAGCTCAAGCAAATAGATACCGCCATAACGATATGCTCAGCTACTGCTCCAAGCCAGCCATGTTGGGACAGCTGCTGTTTACTGAGGCTGCCCAGTGGTGGCGGTCCGGATGATTTGCAACACAGCTGCAAACAGCAACAGGAGCAAGGCAGAAGTGACTACGCATGCACACATGCCTGCCAGGCACAGTAAGGCTCACGACTGGCAGAGAGCAGTACTGGTGCAAAAAATTGAGAAGCATGATGCTTGGGAGTGATGATACGAGACCGTTGCAAATCACCACAGCAGCAGCAAGCCCAATCACTGCTGCATCAGCAGCAGCGGCATGAGCTGCAAAACTATGCGGGTTCACAAAGCCGAGGCACACATTATTGAAGGGACAAAGATCACGAAAGATACCTCGCTAGTATAGCAATCCAGCGCTGAGCATGGCATGTCAGCTACTTACCGCTTCCAACGACAACGAACAGGAAGAAGCCCAGCATCACGGGGCCTACTGGCAGCTTAGACTTCTGCTTCTGCAGCACAAAGACCAAAAGATGACAACTATATCAGCAACGTACCAGGAATGATTCAAGAACACGACCTTCCAGCGAGAAACGCAACGCACCTTGTCGGTGTCCACGGGTCCACGCTTGTTCACCTTTGCGTGGTATGCACCACTCTTGGCATTTACAAGGCGCTTTGAGGCGGTCTGCAAACAAGATGCCGAAGTCAGGCACCATCAAACAGTAAGCGTGCTGCTCGACCCATCCAGTGTCCAGCCGGGCTCAGCACAACCAATCATATGCTTAAAGGTGTGCAGACAAGTGCGGAAAACGGCCATGTTGCGAGGTTCTGTGAAGTTCGCTCACCATTGTGCTCGACTGGCTGCAGACGCTTGCAATTTGCAACTGTCTTTATCCTACTTAGGCTTCTATCAACTTGTCTGCAAGTTCCTGTGGATGTTCAAGTCGCTCTGCGCTATGTAGTTGCGGTGCCATTGACTCTAACCGCCTCTTGGACCCGGACCTCTCGATATTCCGGTCGCGGCGATGATCATGAGGGTAGAGGGCCAATAGCCAGTCAATGCATTTGCATGGACACCTTGTTGCGATGCGGGCTACGAGTGCGAGAACCGCGAGCTTTGCGGAAGCTTGAAGGAAGCACGGCACACGTTGCGTTCGATGATCGCTGTGTTGCCGGCCTTCTGTTTGCTTTACAAAACAGTCGTGATATGCTTGCACCAGACACCAGCAACATGGCAGTGGCTGATGCTGCGATGATCGCTGTGCTTTGGGGGCCACTGGCAACCGCTGCTTTGGTGAAGACTCATCGCCAGCCTCATCTGTTGTATACAATCATCATCAGAACTGTACATTGAGTGGAGGAAACTTCTTCAGCTCTAACCGCAGATGTAGATCAGCCATAGCCCCGGCAAAGCTGCAAACACAAAAGCATGCACATCACTGCTGTCAGCCTACAAGTGTGAGACACCTCAGCAAGGCTTGCAGTGGCTGTCAACAAAGAGGCAACATAAGAAATTCAATACTGGTCAGCAAGACGTTCAGCGCAGTCGCAGCTACGCAGGCAAAATGCTGGCGCCAGCGGCTAGGATACAGGAGGTCAGGCAGCAGCAGGATGGTAAGCACAAACGATCAATGATGCAGCAGACTGCTGTTATGTATTCATCAGATGCCAGTCTGATTGCTTACCCCAGCCCAGGAATGACACCCAGCGACATGAATGTAAATTCTGCTCCTTGAAGGTCCAGTCGTAAGTGATTGAGGAAATGCGTCAGTTCATCCTCAACTAAGCTTGCTGCACCTGCGTAACACAGCAACCGCATCACACAGTGCCACCATGAGGAAGAAACTAAATCAGCACAGACAACCCGTGTTTCCGTGACAACTTCAGCATTGATAACGCAAAGCACAGCAATAGTCTGCTGGACAGTTGCAAGAGACACCTATGCTTGCAGTGAGGTGTACACTTCTGATCCTTTTGCAACCAACCACCCGCTTACTTGATCTACCACCTATGCTCAGGGGTACTGCATGGGCCTGCACTCCTTTCCCAAAAGCAGCACCACCAGTGACAGGCAGTAGCCGTACCTAGGCACAGGATGCGAGACACGTCATGGCATGAAGCACATAGAGTGCAGGGGTCTGCCGGTGCAATGTGCAACATGCAGCAGACTGGCAGCAGCAGCGTGCCTTGGGCCAACCCCAGCAATACGCTTGCAGCATTGGCTTGCAACCTACGATCACCCCAGCCAGTCCTGGATGCAGCAGCTGCAGTGCCAGTGCTGGCGAGTAAGCAGTTATTGCTGTGCTTGCCATATGCTGCGGCAGCACCACAGTCACCTCCGATGGAAGGCTGCGACTGCTATTGCTGATGGTGCTAGCAGTGCAGATAACACAGCAGTATCATGATCACCTGGTATCTCTGTCCGTCGCCGCGCCATGTGCCTGTGAACTCTATTCTACCTGCTGGTGGATGTGCTGCAGGAGGCTCTATACGAACAGAATGCTGATCAAAAGCAAATGCATGACCCTGCAGGGCACAACATAAGCAGGCATACAACATGGCTTGACAAGACAAGGTATGGGAAGTGGTAAGCAAGAAACAACTGCAGGATCATTAGACTGACATCACTGCTGCTGATGCTGGACACAGCATAGGCCAAGTAGCGACTACTTTGACGCTGTCAGTACTGTATATATGGCTGCTTCCTGCCACCGTAGCACTGTGCCCTGCAAGTCCTGACCTTTGCAATACCTATGCCGAAAGGGCACTGTCGAGTGCTTTACAGTGTTACGCAGAGCACACTGCTGCAGAAGGAGAATTGCCTCGCTGTGTGCTGCAGCATGTCAGCTTTGAGCTGTACACCAATGTCTGCATTGTGACACTTGCACCTCACACTGCTACATGTAGCTACAGTGGCCACTGACCTGTACTGCTGTTTTGACTGCTTCTGTCATCAAGGGATGCACAAGGAAATTGCCAAAGTCTTGACTACTGAATACCACATGAGCTGTTCCTACTGGTACATTTGTAAGCTGTATTTGTTGTCTGAGCAGAACTGCTGTTGGGTCTATTGTGGATTCACCAACTGTTGCCTGTAGCATAGCAGAGAACAGACAACAGGCAACTCGTAATTCACCAGGCACTGTTCATCCCAATGCCGCCAGGTGCCAAATGCTTCAAACTGTCTTCGCAGCTACCGCGTGCAGCAGTGCAACTTGATTCCTCTGCTGCCACTGTGCAGTGTCCTACATAGTGGCCTGAGGCCAACCCCCTGCCAAGTAGCCATGCAAGCTATGGGTCCTGTGGGTCAACACTGGCAACTCTGCTGTAGCTGGCTGGCTATATGCAGCAACTAGTCAAATAAAGTCCGGTTTATGCTGGAATAACTACAATTGGTTGAGTATCAGCAGGTGTAGGTTGGTATGTGCTCACTTCCAATAGCTGTGCTGTCAAGTTCAGAGGGCTCCTCCACCCTTCTCCAGCTATCTTGACACCATTGACTCTGCCAGCCATGTGTCGCACGACACAGAGGTTTTCACAGACCTGCAGTCCTTCAAGCGGGCCTTGAGGGCGAGGGACGCTACATTCTCCAAGATGTCTGCTGTCTGCAGTACAGAGCCGTGGGCAGCTTAGCACCCAGCATAGAGGGCACTCACGCAGCTTTGACTGGTCAATTTCAGATGCTTAGTCCTTAACAATGCTTCTTACCAGGTCTCTATGGGCGACATATGCCTTTAGATGCCGGTTTGCTTTGCCATCTCTACTCCGCTGGGAGTAAGTGCTGTGCTGCGTCTGCCGGACGGACCAAACACCCAGATTGGATTGTTGCGTATGGTTGTGGTTGTGCACGTGAGTCTTGGTGAGCATCTCACGAAAGTCACGACTGCACCAACGTTGCTCCCTGCCAATAGCAGTTCTTGGACTCACTTACTAGACCTCGTCGTTTACAGTGACCAAAGAGTGTTGATTAGCAGCTGGCCTGGCAAAGGGAATGTGGTTGCCATGCTGTCTGTCATACTCGACACCGGTGCCTGCACGTGCGTGATAACTCCCGGTGTCAGGAGCCTGCACAGCAATAGCTTACATCGTGATGCAAACCATTGTACCTATATGTCTTGATGCCTGTAAGGTGTGTTGTACATGTCAACCATAGTTGTGACCTGAGGTCCCAGCTTGACTGTAGTCTCAGCTGTCTTGACCCTGATCATGACACCCCTAGTCAAACTGCAGTACACGCGCAGTCTTATCAAGTTTTGTCTCATTGGGTGCTGCTACAATGGTTCGGACCCCGTTTGACATGTCTATTCACAATACTGCATCCGCGTCGGGCCCAACGCATCAGAGCAAACCCCCTGCTATACAATACTAACACAAAGGCTGCACCATGTTTCTGGGTCATCTGCGTATCTGTATGCTACAAAGAATGTCACTGTGGACAGCTTGACCGAAGGACTACCTCATTTATGCCAACAGCTGTACTACTGCCTGGGCCCAAGCTGCCACAAGTCAAGCTCTGCAGCAAGCATCTACTGTTGCATGCAGCCAAAGTGTATAGCATCAGCTTTTCCGGTTTTAATGGTGAAGCATGCAAGCATCAAGACAGGCACCTGCTGTTGTTCAACGGTTGCCGGGACCTCCAGTGAGCTGGTGACAGGTCTGCATCTGGCTGTCATTCCGCCGGCACTCGAAGTCAGTCATGTATGTTTGAAAGTGTGAGGACCAGGGGCACTCGCATGGTCCGCGAGCAACCTGTGTTACTCGCAACAACTGTTCAAAGCTCTGAACCATATTCTGCTAGTCGTGGCAGAAAGCGCAATCGTACCAACACGGTGTATGAATGTTTGATTGTCATGCTGTTTAGCATCTTGTGTCCATTGCACCGTCTGCCGAACAGCTGCAAGTGCATGCGAAGTTGGTTGCACTACTGCTTACCTTCTCTGTGCTGCAGCCCTGATGCTCGTTCATGTTTGAAAGGGGTTTGTGACAGTCTACCAACCAACTGAAGGTGTTATTAGACTCATCGTCAAGATGCCCGCAGCGAAAGACACCAGCGCTGTGAATGGCGAGCAAGGGCCGCGTTCGGCATGCATGATTGCCTTGATGCAGTTTGTATTGGCACCTTACACATGGTTGATAAGTAACCACAGGTAGGCAGCTTGGCTGGCTTACCCTTTTAGCTGAAGTGCTACAGCTGCGCACTGCTGCTGATGCTGCTTGCATGTATTCTCCCACATATCATCGTCCTCTTCGTGCGTGACTGCATGTAACATGCACGGAAGCAGTTCAAACATTGCTTTGTACATCGACTCATGCCATGTGAGTCCACAGTATCTGCTGCAGCTCTTTGCTTTTGGTCCACTGTAGACTCCCTGGCACCCCCAGCAACGTGGCCTACGGAATTACACCTCCCTTGCAACTTACCGCAGGCCCGACGTAATTCGCTCAAAAACGCGCAAACCCGAATGGCAAAAGCTCCGATCCCAATGGCGCTGGGTCCATGCAGTGTTCGCATATCTTGGCCCTCCATCCCACGTTCTCTGGAACATCAAGTGGCCACTGCTGGGCAACCTGTGCATCGCTGCACTGGCTATGGCTGACGCTATTGCTGTGAGAGACCTTGTGATTGATGAGATGATAAACACAGCAGGGACGCTGTCTTGGAGGTACAGCAGTTTCATGCTGTCACTGCTCCTGGCCTTCAGGGTCAACAGGTGGGACTTGCTACTGCACTCTGCGATAGCAGCAACAACTTCAGCACAATTAACTGCCGATGAAACTCTAGTTCTGAGCAGCAGTGGAAGGTTGAACATGCACAAGACGAACTCTCTTTATGTGTATGACTCATTTCTGCAGCGGTGTAACCGTGTCGATAAACCAGCAAGCAGTCAAATTGCAGCAGTACTGCACTATCTTTGGTGTCTGTTAAGGCAACAGCTGAGCACCAGTCCTGTCTTGGTTGGCTTACGAAGCGGGAATTAGACAGCTCTCTGCTGCTGCTTGTTGTGATACTTACTGCAGGGTGTATGATCGCTGGTGGACAGGCCGTCAGGCATTTGCTGGTGTCGGCAATGCGTCATACAGCCTGGCTCAGCAGACAACAGTATGGATCAAAGATGAGCACTTGAAGGCAGAAATCCTGCGATGGTGCAAGGTGTGTTCACCACCTCTTTTATCTGCTTCCCTATGAAAGCATGCAGCGTGTGCTTGAAGATGTAACCGCCTGTCCTCATGCTAGCTCTCGATGCCAGCCTCTGCAAGATGGAAATACGCGTGGGAGCCTGCAACCACCGCAAGCCATGTAAGCCTGTGCTTCACTGACACGACGTGTCATACAGACGTTTGCTGAGAACTGCCAGCAGGCAGGAGACAGGACACAGTGTGCTTTGTGTTCAGAGGGTTTACTAAGGCAACATGTTTCATCTTGTATATCTTGTTCAGGTGTGGCACTTCTCCATTTATGGGTTACTACAGAGCGAGAAGACGCTCCATCCCCTGGTGGCTGACCTGCTGGACCAGGATGAGTCGGCTTACTACAGCAAATCCAGAAAGGGCAGGAATCTTGTCACACTGCGCCTACAGCAACTGATCAGCGGCGCAGAACTGTCTCAAACACAGGTTAGGACAGAGGATAAACAGTTATGTTACTGCATGGCAGATGTGGCATTGCAATCAGTCTGATTGCAGGGATACTGTAGCGTTGCTGCACAATCAAGGCAGTGACGGACAGAGTGCTGCAATCCAGCCGCTGAGCTGATTTGTTATTTTCCATATATCAGTCACTGCTGCTGCTGGTGCTGCTGTCTGTCCTGCTCTTGCTGTCCTGCAGCTGCTGGTGATGGAGCAAACACTCGCCAAGGGTATAGCTGACCAGGGTCTGTGTTCGCGCATCATGTTTCAGTGCATGCCGTATGCTTTGACGCTGATGTGCAGGTAAGTCAGGACTATAGAATGATATTGATGCGTACTGATGAGCCTAACTCATGATCTTGGGAGATGACTTCAGCAAGCCATCAGCCACTTTTGTTGTTGCAGATGCACTGGGCCGCTGTGCCACATTGGGCTACCCAGCGCATCCAAGCCCAATTTGTACATCACCTTTCGCCAGCTCATCATGCATGCATCTCTGCTTGAATAAGCTGCCAGGCATGTTGCGACCATGTGGCCCACCGGCTATGAGTTTGGATTCTGAACTCATGATGCTACTGGCGTTGTGTCCTGTAGTGGCTTCCTGGAAGTGTGGCTCCTTTTGATGCCCTTTGGTCTGTTCACCAGCAATACATCGACCGGATGGACATGGAGGGCATCAGCGTTTGAGATGCTGCTGTATGCGCTGATTTGTATACTTATGTTGGGGGTGGATGAGGTGGCAAGTCAGCTGGAGCAACCATTCCCTCACATGCCATTGCTGGATATTGTGGAGACAACGTACAGAGATATCAATAGGTGAGGTCATGTGTTACAATGATGTTACACTCTGTGATATTCTTCTTATTACTAAATTGTTGTTACTGAAGTGTTATTACCAAGTTGTCATCACTGAATTGCTATTGCTAGATCGTCATTACCAAATTGCAGACAGTCTTTGCATGGTGACACCTGGGTGACATAAGCAGTGGCGTTATTTGTGCCCCTGATACGTTGCCTTGACAGTTGTAACAGTGCTGCTGCTACTGCTGCTACTCAAGAGATGCAAGCACAGCTTGATTGTTGCTTTCTATGCGATCATCGGTCACTCATCCTGGTCATCCGAGTACCATCTGTTACGAAGCTTATACGAAGAGCCATGACTCCCATAGAGCCTCCAATAAACATAACATGCAATCTCATCATGACGATTCCAGATGTATACTTGTGTTACATAACAACAGATCTCAACTTCTCATACCACCTGCCATGCTGATGCCTTGCAGGTTGCAAGAAGAAGCCGCGGTTCTGGAAGATCTTGGAAAACAGCACATGTGGCGACTGAAGCAGCAGCAGGACGATGAAGAGGCTGGCTTCGGGGCCCATGCAGAAAAGCAGTAGCAAAAAAGCAGTGGCAGGTGCAGGGAAGGAGAAGGTTCCATAGCAAAATGTAACCGCTCAGTACTAAGCGGTTCTGGGGTTGGTTTGTTGGTCAATATCAAAATGTTCGATGGTCTGCGTGTGGCGGATTGATGATCTGTACCCCTCTGTCTGTGGATCGCTTTATAATGATCAACCGAGGCAACACACATTGTTGCGGAAGGCTTCAAGAAACATCTGATTGCTGACTTATGGCTTTGTCATCACAATTAACAATGATAATTTTATCACTTTGGGGATAACCCACATTCATTGTAGATCATTGTTCAAGTGGAGTCCGGTCTGTATCATGTGTTGCCGCCATGATGAAGGCTGAATAACATCGTGGTATTTTGGCTTCATTCGTTGACCGCAAGAACTGATCAGTTGTGATCTTGTTTATTTTTTCAGTCTCGCTGGAGGATCTCAACGGGCCGTCCCTTTTTTGCGATAGTTGATAGTTTGATTTGGGTCATCTCAGAACCAATAAAGTCTTATGGGAGTTTTCAACAGGTTGTGTTGCTGCAGGAGCCTACTGCAGTGAGCCTGCAGTGCCTTGTGGTATCTGTTTACTGTGCAGGTGATCACCACTTTGGTTGATAATAAATAAGCAGCAAGTTGGGTTCAAAATGACGTCGAGGGATACAGTGAGACAGTGTTGGGAACGGTTCAGGGTTGAGGTGTGAGTGCAGCACGTATATGTGTCTGAGCACTCTGTTTGTGCTTCACTCAGAGTCTGAGGAGTGATAGATCTACACTTGGTGTATGTTGAAAGTAAGCCCCATCCGGCCTATCGGCGCTTGGGTATCTATGCCCCCCGAAGAAGCTTATCTATATATCCATAGATAGAACGTCTATCCATCTCTCTTTCACTATCGCTCACACTTGTTGTACAGAGAGTTACCTGCCGTCGTGATGCTGATCGTAACCCAGTAAATCCATCACCTGAACGTCTCCGATGCATTCAGTCTTCTATAGCTGCATATATTGTATGAAGGTCAACAGATAACCATGCTTCAGCAACGCATCTTCTACTCATCTGCAACCGCGACAACAGACAGCTCATTGCGCTACTGAGCACACAGCAACTTTATTATCTTCTTGTAAAAGGTTTGTGCATTTGAATGTGGTCAAGATGAAATGCTTGTGCAGTCGTACTGTTTTCCTTGAAGGTCACTCCTTCGGAGCTTGCTCACTCTAACACTCAGACTGCCCGGACTGCCCATACGCCTTGACTTTGGAACTCATCATCTTGCAATACTGCCCAGGTCGGAAATTAAGGTAATCAAGAAGCTTCTTGCGTAAACAAGGAGACCTGGTATCTTGTTTTCCTATCAGAACTTCTGTTGCCGAATATCTATGTATGCATCGAACTGGGTCGCTGTGTCGTACTATCTACCGTGACATCGTACACGTCTCCTTTGCTGTTGCACTGCGAACACACGGTGCAGCTGATCTGCGCATGATGGCGAGTGACAAGCATGAGGAGCGATCACATAGCCCAGGGACAAACGTGTTCATAAACATTCTGTTAAGTCCGTACTATCTGTACTCTTGGGTGGTATCTCGCCACAGGTTAGCAGCCTCCTTGAGCAGACGGTTTGGGCTGTGTCACTGCCACAGCTTCCTGCTCTGAAAATGGCTAAGCAGCGCTGGCACTTATCCCGGCGCAATGTATCCAACATCCCTGTGCAAGCACTTTGCGACAGGAGACATGCAAGTTGGTGCCATAGCCCATGCATGCTGCTTAATATGACTAGACAGCAGTAGCTGGCGGCAGCTAGGTTGCCTTTCATTTACCTCTCTCCCCATGCGCTTCAGGCCCGATGTCATAAACCAAAAGACACGTGACGAGCACTGGAGAGCCTTGCAATCCCAGTGGCGCTGGGTTCACGCGGCGGTTGTGTATCTAGGGCCTCCAAGTTACATCCTATGGAACATCAAGTGGCCGCTGCTGTGCAACCTGATTGTAGCTGCTGCAGCTATGGCTGACGCAGTGGCCCTGGAGGATTACTTGTTGAATGATGTTATCAATACGTCAGCTACGTTGACATGGCGACTGAGCAGCTTCATGTTGGCGCTTTTGATGGCTTTCAAGGTCAACAGGTGGGACCTGCAGCAGATGTTGATCGTCTGCCAAATCGCAACCAGTGCAAAATGCAACATCTCTCCTGTAGCAATATCAACTAGGCGAACAGTACTTGGGACCAAACAAACGTTCTGTAGCAGAGTCACCCGCAGACCTCAATTCAAGTTGTCTGCGGGCCAAACCTGGTCCGCAACAGGCCTGTTGAAGTCGTGCCTTTGGAGTCCTGCACTGTTACGCCAGTGCTACATTGCTGTTACTTGTTACTTGTCACATTTCAGGGTGTATGACCGCTGGTGGATGGGGCGCCAAGCATTTGCAGGTGTTGGGAGTGCTGCATATCTCATGTCGCAGCAATCAATGGCATGGGTCAGGGACCATCAGCTGCGGAATGAAATCATACGTTGGTGCAAGGTATGTTGCATCCAGCCAGCCATATAGTAGGGTTCTCCCTACAACAGCTTTGAGGCGCCCTGCTCCATCCGGCAGAACTTGTGAGGTAAAATTTTCAGGGAGACTTACATGCTGAACAGTGGTAAACAGTGGCAGGTGTTCTGAGCCAAGAGTCTTCTTATCACAAGTGATGGCAATGAGCGATGTATTCGTCTGGCATCTTGTGGACATCCAGGTGTGGCAGTTCTCTGTTTACGGCCTCCTAAGGACCGAAAAGACCCTGCACCCACTAGTAGCCGACCTACTCTCAGAGGATGAGATGGCATACTACATGAAAGCCAGGAAAGGGAGGTACCTGGTGACTATGAGACTGCACCAGTTGCTGGGCAGGACACAACTGGCCATGCATGAGGTACGCTGGATAGCAATCCTGTGCTAATATCCTTTCCCTGCATCACCGTCTTGCTTCATTGCTGGCAGTGCAGATCGCTCGCTCATCTATTTCATACCACCAAGTAGTTGTATGTTGCCAGATTGCTATACCGGCAAAGGATGCTGTGCCCAGCAGCCAAGCTCCATGACATGAGTGTAGGCTGCAAGCACTGGGGTACCAACAGCGTAACAGTGTCAGCATCTACTAGATATAGTATATGCATCATAGGCTGCAAGACCACTGTAACCTGATGTAGCTGCCAGTACCAGCAGTGTCAGCGTGGCATACACTCCAACAGCTCTCGACTATAGCATTGTATCCGTGCAACACAATAGACGCTGTCCTGGCTGAGATTCTGGCTGAGATTTCTGTTCATTGAAGTTGTTCTGTGCAACAGGCCATGTCAATGAATCAAAGCCTGAGTAAAGGGATGATGGAACAGGTCAGCAGCTACCAGCGGTCAGACAGTCAGGTTTCAAGGAAGTAAGCAATCATGTGCTTTGCTGTGTGAATGTGACGTAAGAGTAGCCTGTAGAACTGCCATACACCATTATGATTCAGCCTGGGCTTCCGTGCACCAGCTTTCAGCAAAAGTTACAATAGCTACCGCTATGTTGAGCATGCAGATCATGCCGGTAAACATGTATAGCGCTAACACAGATTGTGTACACCGCCTCATTGGCATTTAGCTGCTGTCATGCTATGGAGTTTAATACCACCAATGGATGCACACGCAGCAGACAATTCAATCCTCGTAATTCATCTACATAAGCCTTGTGGTTTCTTCATTGCATTGCAGGGTTCCTGCACTCGCATCAAATTTCAGTGTATGCCATATGGGCTGACACTGATGTGCAGGTATGGCAACAGTGAGAAGCCGCCGTCATGCGGCAGCCCCTGACTGATCCTGATCAAGTCTGTATTTCAAGCAGCAAATGCCGATTGAACCCACGCATCAGCGGAAGGTGTCCATAATCAGTATCTTGCTAGTCTCAGGACCTCTTGCAGCTTGCTATCCCTCTAGTACAGTGTGGTGACAACGCAACACTGTGCATATGGGGTGGTGTGGCAGCAGCTATTGAGACTGTGCTGCAGATTCTCATGATCCTGTGCAGATACTGACTTGTTCGTCCACGCATAAACACACCCACGTCTACAATAATGGCCATGACCGTGGCTTTGATATGATGTACGACGAAACTTGTGTTTGCTGAGTGGTATACGTTGATCCTATGCCTTGCAGTGGCTTCCTAGAGGTGTGGCTGCTGTTGATGCCCTTCGGTCTCTTCACCAACACCAATACTTCAAAGTGGCATTGGGGAACTTTAGCGTTTGAGATGCTGCTGTATGCGCTGATTTGTATTCTTATGCTGGGTGTTGATCAAGTGGCAAGTCAGTTGGAACAACCATTTCCTCACATGCCGCTGTTTGAGATTGCTGAGTCAACCCTCAGAGATATCAACCGGTGAGTTGACGCAACTACTGTGCGTGGGCGATATGTAAGGGTTTCACCCAACTCTCCAGTACCCGATTACCTCAATCTCAGTGCCATTGTGGCTCTTACATATCACCAATTGCACTGCACAGCTTGTGCAACTAGGTGCAACTTCAAATGAGTGAACAGATGCATCGATAAGCTTTTGCACTTGTCTGTACCTTGTACCTTTCATGTTATCAGGTTGGCTGATGAAGCATCGACCATGGAGAAGCTTGGGGACGAACACATGTGGCACCTGCACCAACAGCAGCAAGGTGACTTACCGTAGTGAGGACCTTGAGCATCAATCCAGGGTTGCAGATTAGGACTCAGCAGCCGCAATCGCAGTTGTTGCTGGCTCAGCAGCTTGTGGACCAGCAGGGAGTACGACAGTCTGCTTCTGGAATATGCTCCTACGATGGTGATGTGCTGTAGATGGGTGTGGGATGGTGTATGTTTAGGAACCTGTGTGGTGGACTTGCAGTAACATGTGGATGAAGGGAGTCTGTGTGTAGTGCAGTGTGACATGCACCAGTCAAGCCGCTGCAATCGGATTGAATCATAGCCATAAGGGATAAAGTCGTGATGGCCAGTTGGCTGCAACCAGCAGAATTTAGCTGGGTTCTAGCTATAGCACTGAGCCTGCACTAACCTGCAGTGCCTGCTGACAAGATGTTATCAACCTGTGACCCGGTGGCACCTAAACTATGGTGTATCCTCACTACTTGTGCCTGCAGCTGCTACTGAGCACAGGGCAACCCTATTGCAACCTGTTTGGTTTGCAATCTCCCAGATGCACCTGAGTCTGGTCAGGATGAATGGTTAGTGCAGTCTGTGCATGGCATGCGGCATTGCCGTCTGCGCAGTTTCATTCAGTTAAAGGTCACTCCTTGCTTACTCTGTTACACGACACTGGTTTTGCAGTAATCTGTCTGACCCTAACTGCCCCAGCCGACACGGGGACTCAGTGAGTCACTGAGAATGACATTTTACATTTTTTCCGTACACAGGATGGTTGTAATAATTGTTCAATTCCGCCTGCGAAATATCGGGCGCGAGGCCGATGGCACTAGATGCTATGGCATACGGTAGCGATTATTATTATTATTCTACATTTTTGCTCAAGGCCGTGAGAAATGCAGCTGCAGAAGCATCTTGCAACAGCAAGCAAAGTTGGCATCTTGTGTTCCAGTCAGAGCACCACATACAATGAGATTTAGAATCTACGGATGCTCATCACCATCATGGTGCAAGTTGCAACAGCCATAGAATGCTGAAACACTGTCCTGAATGACTCATGTCGATTGCAAGCAATATAATGCGCAATGACAGTGCACTGAACTATGCCACTGATCAGATAAACTACCTACGTTCTTGACAGCAGAAATTGCATGCTCATCCAACATCAGTCGCACAAGGACGTTGTGTGCAATGCATGATTGGCATGAGCAACATTGTGCTAGCGCACCAAAGCATGTGTCCAGTATAGCATCCTGCAATAATCATTACTTATACCAACATCTCCATATGACAAGTGTGGTATCATACCACTGGTATGTGACTGTGGATAAAACCATCACTAGAAGCACCCACAGAGGTTGGGCCCTTTGTAAGTATCTCTGATATGTATAATATCTCTACGTAAAGACTACGCCCCTCACCCAGCCACCAGCTG
>JARWLF010001319.1:0-11773 GCA_029853055.1 Scenedesmus sp. KT-U | reverse complement strand
TCCAGCGACACTGTTGGCTGGCCTGGTGTGCTGTGATTACCGTGTTGTGACTGGCAGTCATCGACTGCACAGCTGCTCTCACCCTCAACAGCTAGTTGTATGTTCAAAGTGGGGAGACCTGCCTTCAGATACTTACCACCAGACTGCCAGATAATGCATCTGGCACACAAAACAGGCTTGGGACAGAGTCCTGCTTTGTGCCCGATTGCTGACAGTTGCTGACAGTTGCTGACAGTTGCTGATAGTTGGCTCCATGTGCATCAGATGATGATGTCTGCTTGCTTGACCGGTGGCAGTACCCTTGCTCATGACACACCGTGTGTTGCCGGGCAAGCGCTTGCCTGTCAACACAGGTTGGTAGGGGTTGCTTTCAGCACTCATGTACATTGCCATCAACAACAGGTAGCGTCCTATAGATGCCTGGGCCGCCAAGCAGTACACTGCTAGTTCAGATGGTGCACAAGGCCTGGGTGCCGTTTGGACAGTAACTACACCATCGGTGCACGAGCCTACTTTCTTTCACTATCAGTAACAGCAAGCCCAGCTTGGGTCGCTTCAGGCCAGTTCACGCTGCTATCATGCATATCCAATAGAGTCCACACTTTGTACACAAAACCGTTTTGTGCACAAGTTGTGTGTTGCATGGACTCAACCAATCGGTTGCCCTGATCATCACGAAAAAGAGAGGAAGACGCCAGAGTCCGACCTCAACTGCAACGTTACATATGGTGGCCGATACAACACGATTACTAAGGATCTCTTCTAGACTATGATTCAGCCAGTATCCACTTGCTGACTTGCTGACAACCAGTGACCACACTGCAAATACTAGTAGTACTGCACCCGCACATGATACATGCTTGTAAAGCTCTTAAATGAGTATGCTACTACCATCCCTTCTCTGACACAACACAAGTTTCTACAGCACTACCTGATTCTGTCTCTGAACTCTGTCCCTGACTTGTAATGTACAACTGAGACACCAGTGCAGTACCAATGAACACAATTGCAGAGGCTACAAACACAAACACTGCCGCTGCATTCTATGCTATTCAGGCCACATGCTGCCACTGGCAGCAGACCATCGACCCGAATAGGTACCAACGCCAACACATGCCAGCTTCACCCTGGCACTGTGCAAGTGAGCGAGCCTCAGAAGGCACCTCCTGGTGCTTGAACAAAGACCGAGACAAAGAACCATAATGGTTGATAGTGACGATGAACCGTTCGCTGGTTGCAAGATGCAGACGCTTGCACAACAAGGGGCTCACTCTACCAGTTGCCACAACTGCAACCAGGCACAACACAACAACACAAGTCTGCTAGACCTGACCAAACTGCTTCACCCCATTCTGATGGCACTTGGCTGTCACAGCACCGCAGTACCACTCTACCAGATACTCTCTTTGGTGTGACTGCAGCTCGCAGGCACACGCAGCAGCAGCAGCAGCGCTATGATCACCTGCTTGTGTCGGCTGGCAAACAGGTGTGACGATATCCTTGGCGTGGCTGAATGGATACTTGAAATGTTGCTCCTGCAACATCTTGTGCTCACAATGAAACCCCTGCTAAGTTTCATCTGCACAGCCTGACACCAAGGCGCTGGCTCCAGACTCAACCATCCATGATTCCAAACGTCTCTTCCCTGACAACCTTCTTGATCTCCTCGGTGTTGTTGGCGGGAGCTGAAGCTGAGTGCCTGTCACCACCACTGCTGCTGCTGGTGCTGACAGGTGAGGGCTGATCATGTGAGACAGGAGGTCTGCCATGCAGGGCAGCAACTTCACGCTCATCAAGGTTGCCAGCCTCATCACCTGACAGCAGTAGCAAAGCAGCAAAGTATCCTGTGAGCCCCTCATATGACTTGAAGACGTTTCTAAGTAGAACCAGCAGCGCATATTAAAACAGTATGATACTCAACGAGTGCTGACACTGCCAGATGGCAACACCTGGCTGCCAAGGTTTGTGCTCAGGCCTTGATTAGCATGCATACCACGTCTCTGTTTTATGGTGCTGCTTCTGTAAGCGGTTCAGCAGCATCTTACCTGGCAACTTTTCACACAATGCAGCATCATGAGCCAGTGGGCCCTTGGGGATCTGTGCTTTGAGTGCCTTGGCCATGCTGACATCCACATTTCGGCTACCACTCATATCAGAACCCATCCTGCTTCCAGCCTGCTGCTGGTGTGCTGAATCATCGCTGAGGTTGGAGTAGTCGTCTCCGATGATTGCGTCGCTTGCTTCTGTACCAGAAAGGTCCAGCACGCCATCCAGGACATTGTTGACAGAAGGGTCAACGGGGCCATTATCTTCTGCTGGCATGCATCGCATGATGACTTCGTGACCGCGAGGGGAACGGACAGTGCAGGACACCATGTTTGAGGCAGATTGAGGCAGCAAAGCGCCACTGCTGGCACGCAGAGTGCTTCCTGAGCCTGTACATGCTGCAGAAGTGCAGCGGTTGGCTGTCACCACGAGGTTGTGATGGTGGAAACCCAGATCGATCTTATGAGCCATGACAGATGGCCGAGAAGCAGACAGAGAGGATCTAGAGGTTGCAATGGCCCGCATAGCGCTGTGCAGACGATGATGGATAAAAGCTAATACCGACAGCACACAGCGTATACGACAGTATCGGAAACACGTATAAACATTGGGCTATGGATGGCTTCCCTCTCTGGCTAGATCAACTCTGGCCATGGCATACGCGCGCTTTGTTCCTGCGCAGTCATGATGAGATCATTGACAGTACAGCCAGACCTGGTCACCCAGGTTTTGCTTGTTACAATCTCTAAAGATATCTGCATGTCTTTGTTGCGTCAGAGGTGCCATCTCACACCACGCGCAGTGATGCATCTCCTGCAGACCGCTGCAGAACATCTCTATGGTGGTACTACTTGCGCAACGCTAAGCGCAGAGAGGATTTTCTATGCATTATACTTTCTGCATGCAGGTAGCAGTACCACCCCGTCGAGCCTGATTTGTCCAGGACAAGTTGTCCTACCGTAGTCATGGACAAGGCATTGAAGTGTCTCAACTGATGAGAGTGTAAGTGAAATCTGATAAACAGGTATGTATAGTAGAATCAGCGGACTGTGTACAGGTCGCCATGCGATGTCACTCCAGTGAGCTGCGCCCAATCAATCGACAGTGAGGTCCCGGTAAGTGTGACCTGCCGCTACACTTTGGGCACCGCGACAGGCACCTTCTGCTCGTCGACGACCTCACGTAACCAGTGTTCAAATGATGAATCAAAAGGACACTGTCAAACATGCCTTCAGCCATGGAGTCAAGACGGATTCTTCCTGTTCTACGATGCTAGACACCAGACACGCCCCAATGTCGTTGAAGTAGTGTGTTTGTGCATTTGTGTTGCTTGAGCAAGTGTTTTGCAGGCACAATGCGATCTCGCGGTAAGAGGCTGGCTGAGGGGCTGGCTGTTGGTAGTTACCGATACAGCGATCACAGCGCAGCGTGCTGCTGACAGCATTCTAGCTGTCCTACATGAAACTAATTCGGCTGTATGATGTGATGCGCAGGTATAGGGCTATGGGTGCTCCTGGGCTTGCAGCTTCTGCTAGCTCAACAGCAGGTCCGCTGCGCCTTTCTGCAAAATCAGCTTCCTCTGCAGATAATCTTGGCAACACCTTCGGAGTTGCTAAAGAATGAAAGCGCAGCTGTGATGGTTTCGGAGGGACAGGCTTTTCAGGTATGAGGCCTCAAGGTCAAGCCTGATGACTGTTGGGCACTGCCTGCAGTCTGCAGCAGCTGCATCGTCATTCGGTGCAGTTGCCAGTCTCAAGACTGGAGCAATCTGGCACACATGTGGCTCACTGAGTATATTGTCTGAGGCGTTATCGCTCAGCTACTGGATCCAGGCCCCTGGCTGTAGCAGGTCAGCCAGGTGCATAGGCTTGCAGTGCATCTGTGTGCTCGCCCAGCTGCTGCAAAATGAACCTTACGACCAGCAGATGTCACTACACCTGTGACATTCTCCACGTGTATCGCATGTGGTGTCTGCAGGCAGTGTTCTCACGCCCAGTGATCGCGCTGGGGTCAGATTTTGGCAGTGCAGAACCGCCACAGTCCCTGGTGAGTATAGTGCTCCAGCAACAGCATGTCAAACGCAACAGCCAGGCAGCAGCCTTTGACACATTACAATGTATCTTGTCCTCAGCAACTCTCATAGCTGCAGCCAGGTCCGTTCTCGCTGCTGCTGCTGACACCTGTGCCATTGCTGATGTAGCACCATCATGCACTTGCCCATCTGGATGTGTCAGCCGGAGGACCTCTTGAATGTAGCATCTGTATCTGACACTGCCGCATCACCATAGTCCGCCCACTGCAGACTATCTGCAAGTAACATGGAGGTGTGCACTGCGCTGCTGATGCACTTCTTGTATGGCAGGTGCCCTTCACAGTGGACTGTTCTGTCCCTGGTCGTTTCAGATGGGTGACCACCAACATTGCTCGCTGGGACCCCATCATTGGGTGGCCAACAGACCTGGACTGCACCTTTCAGTGGAACACAGCACTTAAGACGTTTGATGGTGAGGTCAGATCTGACCTGCAGTTGCACGAGAGGTGTTTGGCCGACAACAACTGCTGTGGTGTCGATCTGTCTCCTGGAACAGCATAAAGATCTCTTGTCTGCTGCCTCAGTGTGGGTTATATTTATGAGTTCAAGCAATCAGCTACAACTAGTTGTAACACTCACTAGGAAAGTGATCAGCACTTGTGCAACGATGGGGTGCCATGTGAAGTTGCTGATGTGCTGGTGTTGCGTACTGTTGTCCAACTTGTTGTGATCAGGTGTACCCCTCCAACTTGATGGACCCAAGTCCATTCGTCTCAAGTCAGAACCCATCAAGATGTCAATACCAGATGGCGGCATAACATCTGCATTTGCCAACAAGGTCACAGACAATCAGTGGAATGCTTACAGAGGCATGAAGGATGATAACTTCCCTGAGGTCCCACCTGATGGTACGCAACTTGCAATTAGCTTGCAGCTGATGCATGCCTCTGCCAGCTTGTGGCACTGCAACTCTCCAACTACATACCTGCACCTTGCATCACTGCTGGCTTGCAGCCACCCTGCAGCTATCCAGTGTGCATGTTTGCTGTGATGTCGATTGCAGCTAGAGGCTCTCCAGGTCCTGAAACTGCTAGCGGCAGCAATCTGAGCAGGGAGTCTGTGTGATAGTGAACAATACAGTATCTTCTCTGCTGCAACCCACATGTGCTACTAATGGTGACATGTTGTGTCCTGCAGCCAACATCACATTGACCTTCTCCTACCCGGTATACCTCCCAGCCCTGCAGCAGGCTCTGGAGGTTGTCAGCTGCTGTGGAAGCAATGCTGGGGCGAACCAGCGGGTCAAGGTCATGCCGTGTGGACCACCTTTTGTGATTGTGGACCCCTTCGGCACACCTGAAGATCAGGTACCATGCTGACAACAATAAGAAACATCTTGCTGTGTATTCTGCACGTAGCTTTGAGCTTGCGACACACACAAGCTCATACACTCTTCAAGGTATTGCAGAGTGGTTTCTACACTGGTGACCGAGGCATGCAGTAAAAGTAGATGTGAACCTCTGCAACTCCATGTATTGTCCTGGTGCAGGCACAGCAGCGTTTGAACAGCACATGTGCCACAGTAAGGATTGAACCTGGCCTAACCCCGTCAGGTGTGGCAATCCTGCGCTTGCCCAAGGGTGTGAGGTACAACCTCGTGTGTGGACCAACCACAAACAACACAGACCTCTATGTGAGTTATGGGGGATGCAACAGTCACATTCTCATAGCTTAATTGTTCGTAGGTCAACAAAGGTTCCTACTTCTCACATGCACTCTGCATCTGCTGGTCATCGGCAGCATGCTTTCCCAACTCCAAGAGTAGTGTGAGACTTTGAACAGAATAGGGCATTCTATTCGTCCTACAGGTATGGGGTCTGCGCCGATTTCGCATCCCACTCAGAGACAACTTCCAGCAGCTAGCCAGTACATCTGAGCAGTTTGATTATCCTGACAATGGGATCAGGTGTGAACGAAACTTGTACCCTGCAGCATGGAGTACTGTGAAGCCTGTTGACCACGAGCATGCTTGTGGTGTGCTGCTTGCTTGCTTTCTGACCAAGTTAGCAACATGGCAACGTATGCATGGTCCAAGCAGCATGCTCCTGCAACGATATCAACAGTCTGCTACATGTATTTCCTGCAGTTACCGCCGCATGACACTGTGGCTGCCTCATGGCCTGGCGCCAAGTGTCACAGCGGAACAGATCAGGAAGCGCATCTGGTTCTGTAGATATGAGGATCCATACGACTGGGCCAGCAAGTGTCATGAGGTTCCGTTCACTCTGAGTCTCGTCAACAAGGGCCAGCTGCTGATGACAGTACCTACCTTGTGGGTCAGACAACACTACTGGATTAAGGTCTACAGCAGTGGAGGTGGGTGAACATCTGGCCAGGTGTTGACCTGCAGGGTACTACCCTGCATGATGCAGGGTGTTGGTGACTACATGCCAAAGCACATCAGGCAGTAGTAGTCTGAGTATAACACATCGTGTAGGCACAGGTGGCATGAGGCCATGCTGTGGCTGCATGAGGGTGCCTGCATATGGTTGGGCATGTGCTGCATGGTATGGTATCACCATGCAAGCTGCTATAGCTATGCAGGGGCTTGATGATAGCGAACAGCTGCTATTCAGCACAATACCTCTGTCCTGCACTTCAACAGCTAGCACCAGTGCTTTCATTCTCACCTGTGCATGGCTGTTATGTATTTCTCTGTCCACAGACATCAAGGATGCCTATGGTTTACCCCTTGAGGAGAGTGAGGCGTTCTTCTTCACAACAGAACCTGGCCAGGACCTGTCATATCCTGAGCTGTCAAGTGGAGCACAGGTTGGGATACAACATGATTGGCACATCTATCTTATACCTGTGCCTCGTAACGACATGTCTGCACTCATGCTTTCCTGTTGTAGCAGACTTATCTACAACCTGCTGTCTTCTGGCATGAGCTTTGATGCTGCAAAGTCTGTGCGAACTAGGCATTGATGCGAAGCTTACAAGCTGCTGCAACCTGTCATGCCTGCAGGTAATGCTGTTGGAGCCCTCTATTGGTGACAAACCCCTGCAGTGGCCAGTGGCATACCGTGGCAAGCCCCAGTATGACTCTGATGCCCGTGGTGTGTCTGTGTGGCCTGTCAATGCTGCAAAGCTTGTGTCTGCTCTTGTTGTGTTTGGGGGCAGTGCCAAACCTTCTAACCTGCAAGGAATGATGGGTCCACCAGGTGAGTGCTGATGCTGACAAGCGCTTAACCCTGTGACTACAGCTGTAGCTGACCCCGCAAACAACAAGTTAAGGAGCTCAGCTGGGACCATGAGGGCACAGCTCTCTACATGCGACGTACCTGCAAGGCATACCAGTCTGTATTGTTGCAAGGGGGCATGCAGCAAGCTTGTACAGCAATGTGGCCTTCTTGCCTGCAGTTTTGAGTTGGGCAAGACCAGACAGTGCCCTGACTGCCATGAAGACCTTCAATCTGTCTGGCAAGGCAGGTTTGCAGCTTGTTGGTTCACCTACGAACAGCACATATGATGCTCTTACACGAGCTATCATGGTCGTGCAGAGCGATCTGCAGTATGCGGGTAAGCAGCTCGTCCTGGGTCTTCTAGTACAGACAGCAACGCCAGCTCTGCCGGCTGCAGGATGTGCATCCTGCTGTAGTCCAACGCATATCTTGGTGATGGCTTGATGCCATGACTTTTTGCCTCAAATGGGTCAGACCTGGCCGAGATCGACATACATGGCATGCGGTGCGCCCGTGTCTTGCTGCAGCTATCAACCTGGGCACATCCATCACCCACTATGTCACTCTGACACAAGGACAAGCAACACCAGTTGCCAGAGCGAATGTCTCCCTGTACCTCGTACCATATGGTGAATCTCCTATCAAAGGACCCACTTGCAGCACCAACAGCAATGGAACCTGCACAGTGGATGTCAAGCAGCTGGTCACAGGCTCATATGGTACTCTGAGCGCTGTGGTTGAGGCAGCAGGACATGGGCCTCTGGTGGTTTGGAGTCTGCCTACACCTACAAGCTATGAGGATGCGTCTCTGACATACTCCTATGTCGGTCAACTGGTGGTGGACAGGGTCATTGTAATGCCAGGAGACAAGCTGCATGTCACAGGTGACATGACGCAAACTTTGGGCCTCATCAACTTTGTATTGCGCTCCAAACAACTATCATTTAAATGGCCATCAAACCTTCCTGTACAAAGTCGTTGGCTGCTTGATAGATGAGTAGTACCGGCAACTCGCCCACACCAGCCGTCTGCAAGTGCACAGAGCAATACTGACGATCGTGCTGCAGTCCTGTGCCCCAACTCACCTGTCCTGCTGTGTCTGCTGTGAACAGGCTTTGTCCAAGAGCGTGTGCCCCCAGCAAATGGGCTTGTGCTCCCCAGTGACCTGAAGGAAGTCAACATCACAGTACAACCTGGATTCAAACCAAGCTCCAGTGATCAGCTAGTGTTGCCGGCCAAACTCAACACAACATATGCAACCTTCCGCCTTGTCATACCAGTACCTGCTGAGGCCACAGCTGGGTCATACAGCTTGACCTTGAACACACCAAAGTATAAGAAGCCTCAGCCCGACCAGATGGATGACAACATGGCTGAGCTGGCGACTGTTTCTGTTACTGTTGGGACTCCTAGGCCTCCAACTGCAGTGCTCAACGTTACTGTACCAGACTGGGTGGGTATCTGTTGACGTGTAACCCTGCAGTCTGTGTGCTGCAGCGTCACTTTGCTGTAAATGGTGTCATGCAATCAACTCAAGTCATGCCTCTGGAAGATTTCTCATATCCAAGTCAAGAGGGGCTATGCAAATGAGTGCGGTACGGCAGAGTGTGCAGTTTATCAAGATGCTGATGCTGCTGTGTGGCTGTATTGTCCATGGCCCTGCAGTCCCCTCCTTCAACAGCCGTCAAGGTCCTGATCCAAGCCAGTAGCTACCTTGGTGCTGATGTGTCAGGCGCTGTGATTGACCTCAGCTGGACGGTACCTAGGGCAACTGGGAAGCTGAACGTGACGACGGATGCAGAGGGCAAAGCAGAGGTGAGCTGCCGACTAAATGCTGTGGTGCAAAGCATGTGCATAGGCAGAAGTAGCCATAGCCAACACCATAAGGTAGCATGATGGGACCCTCCCCTTTCTTGTCTGCTCATGCAACCATACAGCTGGTTGGTTGTTTGGTTTTCATCAGAAGAGGTAGGAGCTACACTGAACAGGTTCCTGTACTCAAATGCTTCATCCTGTTTGACATGCACTGCACGGCTTGTATGGTGCTGCAGGCAATCATCCCACTAGGCAGGCTTCCACCTAGCAACGCCACAGAGCTTGGTGACACGTTGGGCATAACTGCAGTCTGGATTGGTCCTACAAGGGAGCGGATTGTAGAAGAGGTGTCTGTCAGGTAGAAAGCAGCTAATCAATACAGCTGGTGATGTACTGAATAGTTCTCCCTTGACATGCATGCAGGTGTGCGCATGCAGGCATGTAGGTACTCCTGCGGATGCTTTACATCGATCCTCAAGGCTGCAGGGCATGCATACAGCTTCTAGGCATCAAGTTTGATTGAGTCTGCTTGGTGCAAGGCTGTGAGCCACACAAGACTGCAATAAAGCAAAGCTGGATATCTATCTTGTGTGACCTGCAGAATTGCCAATGGTCCTGTCCATGTTGAAGTGACCCGCTCTCCTGCAACAGATGTGCCTGGAGTCCCCTTCATCATGTCAGCTCAAACCTGGCTCAACGACAAGGACTCCACACAGCTAGAAGGCGTCACGGTTGACATCTACTTCAAGCCAAACTCGACCAACAGCCTGCAGAACTGCACCACAGCTCAGCAACAAGCAGTCAGGTCACAAAGGTGCCAAGTCATGAGCGGCACAGCACAACAGCAGCCATGCATGCTGACAATCCCATGTGCTGCAAACTTGAAGCTCGTGGCTTGCCCTGTGAGCTTTGCTAATGGCACAAAGGTCAAGGGGTTGGATGGACAGCCTGGCTGCAGTGAGACGCCTGTTGGCAGGAACACCACTGACTGGCAGAAGAGTCCCTGGAGTATCATGCCAGAGCTAGGTCTGCTGAAAGACAGGCAAAACTATACTGTGGGGTCTACTGCGACTTTGAGTTGGGTGAATGCTTACTGGCGACCTGCTTCTGGCCTGCTGGTGTGGGGCAACTCCCGTCTGACAAAGCAAAAGGTGGGATCAGCGCTGGGCTCTTCATGTACTGTTGCTTTGTGGCAACTGCAGCAAGAAGTTCGGGTCACTTGTACATGGAGCTAATGTGCCACAGGTTATCTGAATTTCTTTGGCAGCAAGTAGTGTGAGCTGAGTTTCAACACGTGTTGTTAACCTCTGCTGCTTGGTACAGTGCCTGTGGGTCCCAACAGTGTTTCACTAACCCTGGGTGACGAGTGTTTGTGCGGCTGCCAGGCATCTATAGTTCTCTCCCTTCCGAGGCCGGCTGCAGGTGATGCCACGAGCAAAGTACAAGCTGCTGTCACCCCTACTGCTGATCTGGTCCTACCCACGAGCAAGCTGTTTGACCCTCTGATGCCTGCTACTGCAAGTGCAACTGTACGGCTGGACGTGCTGGAGGATAACAGGTTGAATGTGTCAGTAAAGGTTGTGGTTGATGAGGCTGGTGGTGCTAGCGGTGGCAGTCCTGCTCTACCTGCTAGTCTGTTCAAGAGGACTGCGCTGGGACCTCATGGCAAGGTGTTGCCTGTTGTCAGGCCAGGGGCTGATGCAAACATTGAAGTCACGGTGAGACTCTGTAGGCCTATATTTGCAGCATACCATTGGTCAATACTTTGTCAAGTTCCTGTTTGCTCCCACAGTGTTTGATGCAGGAACTTGGCAACAAAAAGGATGTAAAGTATACTCAAACCTGCAGATGTGAGTCTTGTATACAGGAACCCCAACATGTGCCAGTTGGTCTGATATAGTATTCTGTATGTCTACTCTGCAGGTGACTGACTACTTCACTGGTGTACCAGCTTCAGAGGCAGAGGTGACAATTGTGGTGACTGATCAGGCCATACTGGACCTGCTGCCATATCCACTGCCGGTAAGCAACACAGCTGTCAATATAGCATAACCATGTAACGTGACACATATGTTTGCGGGTCGGCGGACTGTTTCATGGCTGCAGGCATGGCCATGAGTCACCAACAACAGGCAGGACACTGCGTTGACCTTCCTTGCATAAGCTCTTTTGCTGTCCATCTGCTGTTGCAGGATATTGCCGCTGACATGATGAGCATGCCCAGCATTCAATCCTTCATCAAGGAGATCAACGACTACAGGACAAGCAGGCGCAACATCAACATCACCTTTGCATCCCTGCAAAGACGTCTTAAGATAGACCCCTGGCTTCCTCTGGTCACAACAGTCAGCCCATCCACAGTGAGTGAACATTTGAAGCAGGTTTCAAACCTTGGTGAACAACACTCTATGCTGACTTGGCAGCATATGCATGCATGTATGGATGACAGAATCAGGCATCACAAGTCAATGGCAGGACTTGCTGTGTGCATGTTACCAGCTGCAGGAAACCTGGTGTGACTTCTGGTCATCAGCCCTGCATCGCTTCTTCTAACCATACACGTTACTGTTACTCTGCAGTCCACCAACTATCAAGGCTGGGGTCAGCGTGTGACATACCCAGTGTCCTCTGTTGT
>JARWLF010001318.1:0-10599 GCA_029853055.1 Scenedesmus sp. KT-U | reverse complement strand
TTCCTCTCAGCCATCGCCCTCGCGGCTCTCGTCATCTATTGGTTATGAATCCTGACCCTTCTGTACACTCCATGAAAGATCAGGGCGAGCGATTGAGGAAAAAGGTCACCAAGACCGGCTGCCACGTGATTAGGATCAAGACCGAAAAGGCAGCGACGAAGAACGGGATGAGATTGCGCATGATATCCGACGGTTTGCAGCCCGTGACGCTCGCGGCGATAAAGAGACCCGTGCCTACAGGTGGCGTCAACAGGCCAATAACGAGATTAAGGCAAACAACCACACCGAAGTGAATTGGATCTATACCATACGATTGAACGGCAATTGGCAACATAATGGGGACGATAATAATCAGCGCTGCGATTCCCTCAATAACCGCGCCCACGACCAGCAGCATTAAGTTGAGTAGCAATAGAAACAGAAAGGGGTCTGTGGTGAGGCCATTGAGAAACTCGGCTAGGTTCTGCGGGATGCGCTCGAAGACAATAATCCATCCGAATACATTAGCCGCTGCCACCAGAAACAAAACCATAGAAGAATTGGTCACAATCCGCGTCAAGATGTCAGGAACGCTATCAACGTTGAATTCCCGGTAGATAAACTTCCCCACTACCAAAGCGACAAGTGCCGCGAGCGCTGCCGACTCAGTCGGGGTCACAATTCCCGCAGATATACCGCCAATAACCACGATTGGAATAAAAAGAGTGGGCAAGCCCTCCAAGGAAGCCCTTATTACTTTCTTCCGGTTGTTAGGTTCATTGCGCGGGTACTCGACGAAGAAGCCGAAGACAGCAATGACAAGCAAGAACGAGGCGCCCAGAAGGAGCCCTGGAATAATTCCGGCGATAAACATATCGCCGATGCTGACCTGAGAGATCACGCCATAGATGACAAACAGCATCGAGGGCGGGATGATAGGAGACAACAATCCTCCAGCCGCCGTAAGTGCTGCCGCATAGTCCTTATTATATCCTTTGGCTTCCATCTCGGGTACCATGATGCGACCCATGATCGCAATCTGGGCATTAGCGGAGCCGACGATTGCGGCAACGAACGCATTTGCTACGAGGTTGATGTATGCCAGGCCGCCACGCAGCGATCCAACAAATATACTTGCAAATGCGATAAGTCGTTTTGTTATTCCACCTTCATTCATGAGTTCCCCGACAAGGATGAAAAGTGGGATAGCAAGCAAGCCATACTTCTCTACGCCGCTGAAGAGTTGCTGTGCGTAAGATAAAAACAACACGTCGTTTCCGCTTTGCCAGATAAAGAACGCGGCGGTGATAGCTAGAACAAGTGCTACTGGAACGCCGAGCAGAAGAAACATGAAGAACACAGTTGGTACCATCTCGACTTCCTCTCTGTTTGCATCACCCTCAGGGGCTAGTTGGATTTTTTTGCGCTTGTTGACTCGAGCCCTATCGGTTCTCTTTCTGAAATTAAATTAGAGACGGCATGGAGAAAGGATGTTGCTGCAAATACCGGAACAATCAGCCAAAACCAAAACTTCTGTAGATTTATAGTAGTAAGTCTCTCTGAATAGATAAAATTAAAGGTGGATTGGGAAAACGTTCTTCGATCGAAGCCGGCCGAAATCAGTTCAAGTGGCTGAAACCACATCCAGCAAGACCAAAGTAAAAAGGCGCAAAAGCCCACTATTATAAGATCAATTAAGAACGATAGCCAGATGGCCGCTTTGGGGCTTACAGCATCAATTATCATTGTCACTGCAACTGCTGTCTTGAAGTGCACGGCGGTGGACGCTCCAAGAAAAGCCATCCATATCATTGCAAGAACAGCAATTTCATTGACCCAGTATATCGGGTGACCAAAGGTCCGTGAGACTATATTAGCCAAGATCAAAGCAAAGATGGCAAAGACAAGAAGTGCTGCCGCGAATATTTCGACACGCACTACGGCTTTGCTTAGTTTTCTAACGATACACATTTGTTGCGCACTCTGCTCTGTTATCAGTCTATGTAGACCGCTCTTCCCACTTGTACGAACACCTTCCCCTCTTTCACCCAAGGAAGGTGGAGAAGAACGGCAGAGGAATAACTCTGCCGTGCTCCCGTACCCCACGTGGCCGTCAAGGTCACGCTGTGGCGAATGCCTTACTCTGCGGCTTCGATTTCAGCCCGAAGCTGATCAATCAGTGGAGCATACTCAGACCATTTGTCGTTCCACTGATCAACAGCGTCACCAAAAAATTCTGCGTCCACCTCTGTCACCTTTATCCCGGTTGCGCGAAGTGTTTCTAGCGAGGTCACCTCATCAACCACGACGTACTGCGTAAACCGCTCCAAGACTTCTTTCATGACGCTTGTGATCATGTCTCGGTCTTCCTGGGCCATCCGCCCGTAGACCGGTCCCGAAACAACGCCGACAGATGGCCAAATCTGATGATTGCTCATCAGCACCTGCCGCGCTCGCTCGTTGAGCCTCAGCTGGAGCATTAGTGCAAGCTCGATGTCGACAGCGTCGACCAAGCCATTTGCCAAAGCATCGAAAACATCCGTCAGTGGCATTGGTGTTGGGGAAACTCCCAAGATTCGGTAGAAGTCTTGTGATACCTGCAGCGGGGTTATGCGCATACGCAGGCCAGACATATCTGCAACATCGTCAATTTCATTTACAAACATCATCTGCCGCAACGACGACAGCGCGATGCCGACCCCTACCACACCCATCTCAGCTGGCAGCAAATCGAGCATTGATTGTGCCGTTTCACTTCGAACAACCGCTGCACCCTGCTCAGCATTGGACACCAGAAATGGTGTTAACAATGTTCCAAATTCCGGAACACGGTTCGATATTTCTGCGCCGGTGAGAAAAGCGAAATCGAGAGCGCCAGTCTGAAGCTGTTGAACCATCTCGGCTTCATTGCCCAGTTGCCCTGCGGGAAATACAGTGACCGACATCCGTCCTTCGGATCGCTCTGCCAGTAGTGTTGCGAATTCTTCGGCATGGTTAGTCCACACGTTCCCCGGCGGGGTGATCAAGCCCATTCTGAAATCCTGTGCCTGAGCCTCTGCTGAGGCCAGCAATGTGCTTCCGAGAATTGCAATAGATGACAAGATGGGCCGAAAATTCCGTAACATCAGAGCTTCCTCTTACTAGGGTTGGGGCTACACGTTCTGATACCGAGGTCGTTTTGGCTGATTCGGTGGGATCTCAGGCTTTAGCACCTGATCGGTACATATCTGTTATGTCCGGCCTCCTGATGGCCGCCCATGCCGCGGGCGGCCGGTTTTTTTACGCGCGCCTGCTGCCAAGACCAGTGGCGCGACGCCAAGCACGGCGGGGAAATCACCGATCGCATCTCAGGCCCTCCAGGTGCGTAGCGGAGAAGTTTGTCGAATCTAGCATTAATCATCTTGTGAAATATTACAAGAACATTATTGTCGGTGGCTACTACGGCGTCCGCGCGATGCGGCGATAAAGCCGGATCTTGCACGAGCCGGCCGTACTCAAAGCAAATTTCCATGCTAAGGATAAAAAAAGATGCAGCTTGAAGTGACTTTGACCCACGCCGGCGGCGAGAAAGATCTGACGCTGGAGGTTGACAAATTCGTCATCGCCGGATGGACCGGCCGCGACGCTGCCGCAATGGAGCACCACATCCAAGAACTCGAAGCCTTGGGGATCAAGCGCCCGGCGACTACTCCTACCTTCTACCGCGTAGCGGCTCGGCGCCTTACCACTGCATCCTTCATTGAATGTAGTGGGCCCGATAGCAGCGGCGAAGCAGAGGCGGTGATTTTCTCGCAAGGCGACAAGCTGTACGTTGGACTGGGCTCGGATCACACCGACCGCAAGGTCGAAGCTTACGGAATCGCTATTTCGAAGCAGGTCTGCGACAAGCCCGTAGCGGCCGAGGTTTGGCTGTTCGAAGAAGTGGCCGATCATTGGGACCAGCTACAGGTGCGAAGCTGGCTAACAACGGACCAGGGACGTGTTCTCTACCAAGAGGGAGACGTAGGCGGGCTCTTGTCCCCTGAGGACTTGCGCGCGAAACTAGCGGCAGTCGAACCGCTCTCGGATGGGATGGCGATGATGGGCGGAACGCTTTCTGCCATCGGTGGCGTACGGTCCGGCTCACGCTTTGAGTGTGTGCTGATCGACCCAGTCCTGTCCCGTCAGATTAGTTTGGCGTATGACATTCGGGAATTGCCGATTGCGGGGTGACAGTTTGCGCGAGGAAAAGCCACTTGTACTGAACTTATCCAAGCCCGTCGCGCTACGAGGGCGTAAGCCGTTGCTGCGCGATCAGGCCTATGAGACGCTCAAGGCGCAGATCGTGCGCTGCGATCTGCGGCCCGGCGAGGCAATTACGGTTACGGATGTTGCACATGCTTTGAACTTGGGGCGCACTCCAGTAATTCAGGCTATCGACCGACTAGCGGTCGATGGCTTGGTTGTCGTAATGCCACGAAAGGGTGTCGTGGTTTCGCCTGTTAGCATGAACGATATCATTGAGATCGTTCAGATTCGCACCCTCAACGAGGGGCAGGCAGCCCGATGGGCCGCGGAGCGCGCGACCTCCAACGATATTGACCGCATGGCTCGTAACGTGGACGAGACATGGGAGGCGGCGCACAAAGGCACAGTTATTGACGTAATAGATTTAGACCGAGAGTTTCACCGTCTCCTCATCGGCGCCGCGCAGAATGCCATCCTGGCAGAGTTCCTAGGCAATCTGCACGACCGTTCGCTCAGGTTCTGGTTCCTGTCACTGCGCGCGCCCGACCACAACATCCGCGTTTGCGAGCAGCACGCTGCAATTGTTGAAGCCATCCAGAGCCGGGACCCTGACGGGGCGGAGAAGGCGATGCGCGATCACATCACCGCCTTCAGCCGCAATCTGAACGAACAGATTGGTCACGGTTAAAGTAGTTTGCCTTATGTGCGGGCCAGCGCGGCTTCCGCGCTGCGGGCGATGGCAAGCAACTCGCGGTCCTGCATCGTCGCGCCCATCAGGCTCAGGCCCACCGGTAAGCAATCGACCGGCAGTGGCAGCGAGATCGCGCAACGGTCGAGCATGTTTGCCACGGTCGGATTACGAAGGACGAGCAGGTTGGTGCGGCCGTAAAGCTCTTCGTCGGCGTCCAGATCGGCAATTCGCGGCGCGGTGATCGGCACAGTCGGCATGAGCACAGCGGCGAACGGGGCCGTTTCTGCGTCGGCACGAGCTATCATTGCCTGCCGCTCAGTCTTAAGCGCGTCCAACTCGCCCAGATGCTGCGCTTCGCCCCTGAGGATACGCACGGACACGCGGGGATCGTAGCCCGCGCGGCTCTTGTCAAGAAGAACACGGTGGATCGCCAGAGCCTCGGCCGCAACAATGCCGCCGCGCGCACTGAGGTCGGGCAGCCGGTCGAGGTCGGGCAGTCGTAAAGGCGTCAGTGTGGCGCCCGCAGCTTCCAGGCGAGTCAGCGCCTCGGCATAGGCAGTGGCAACCTCAGGGGTCATGTCCTCGGTGACGTAATTCTCAAGCACTGCGAAATTAAGCCCGTTGAGGGGCTTCCCCATCGGTGCGGTGATGATATCGCCTGCCAGTGCCGCGTCGATCAGTGCCACGTCCACAACATTCCGGGCGATCGAACCAATGGAATCGAGTGTACCCGATAGCGGGAAGCAGCCGTCCTTAGGCACGCGCCGAGCAGTGGGTTTAAAACCCGTCAGTCCGCAAAACGCAGCAGGAATCCTGCACGAGCCGCCGGTATCCGTACCAAGTCCCGCGGCCGCCATGCCATCCGCCACCGACACCGCTGCGCCCGAAGACGAGCCGCCAGGAATGCGACTGCGGTCTACCGGGTTGCCTGGCGTGCCGTAGTGCGGGTTCATGCCTAGGCCTGAGTAGGCAAACTCAGTCAAGTTGGTATGCCCCATGACCACCACACCAGCACGCCGCAGGCGCGAGACGGCCTCGGCATCCTGCCGCGCTACTGGCGCTTCCGCCAGGACTCTGGAACCGGCGTGGGTTACCTTGCCCTCAAGGTCAAACAGTGCCTTTACCGAAACAGGAATTCCTGCGAGCGGCGTCAGGGCCTCGCCCCGCGCGCGCGCTTTGTCGATCAGCTGCGCCTGCGGTAGGCTTCGCTCTGGGTCGATCATGGTAAAGACCTTTGCACCTTCGCCCGATCGATCAAGGATGCTTTTTAGGCAGTCCTGCGCAAGCGACAGCGCAGTGACCTCGCCCACCGCCAAGCGGTGGGCCAGTTCGGCGATCGGCCCCATCACGCCGCCGGCTCGTAGTAATGGACCTCGAGCAGGACGCAGCCGCCTTCCGACTTGAACGGCCCGTGCCATGCCCCCGGCGGACGGCAGGCGTAGGTGTTGGCTTCAAAGGCTTCGCCACCCTGCCCGTTCTCGTCATTCCCAACCGTCAGATCACCCGAGATGAGATATACCTCTTCCCAGTAATCATGCACAAAGGGCGCGGTCGTGAAGACGCCGGGCTGAAAGCGAAGAAGCCGCGTCCGGTTGCCGAACTTTTTTTCCTCATCGAGATAACCCGCGAGAAACTTCTGCTCAATTCCCTCAGGATACCCTGGGGGCGTATGCCAACCCTCCGTCCCCATATCGATGGTGTGAAATTCTTTATGTTCTTTGTCGATCGTCATAGCATCACTCCGCCGCGACATTCATATGAGCAAGCTCGTCTTCCAGCGAGTAGCTTTCGAGCATTCGGTCCACCAGCTGCGCTGAGCTGTCCCAGTCAAATGCATGGAAGGCATGGTTCTTGGTGACAAAAGTGGCGCCCGCGTAGAACATTTCATACTGCGTATGGCGTGAGGCGAATTCTGAGCCGACGGCGTCCCAAGCCAGCTTGAAGAATTTCACCCGACCCTCAGAATTGGTAGTCGGCGATTGCTGGGTCTTGTTGATCAGCGCGCGCGTCGCAGGATCGGCGAAATCGGCAATCGATGATGGTAGCATGATCAGCCCGCCGCCCGCCAGCTCGCGAAGCGAACCAATGAATGCATTGTAACTTTGCTGCGTCAGCACCTGCGCGGCATAGAGCGTCGCGGGATCGGGCACAAAATACCCGTTCTTCATCGCGCCCTTCACCTCCATTGAATGAACCAACGCATCGACCATTGTGCAATTCGCGGCGATCTGGCCTAGCGCCTCGCGCACCTGGGGGAAGGCGATGACGCCGTTCGTTTCGGCGGTACGCCGGGCGATGCCCGCCAGGAAGCGCATCTTCACCATCAGCCGGATCTGCGCTTGATAGTTCTGATAGACATGCGCGGGCGTAGCGTGGAACTGCGCCGCGGTCATCTTGATGTCCTGATTGACGAAGACCCGGTCCCAAGGGACCTTCACGTCGTCGAAATACAGCACCGCATCGTTCTCATCAAAGCGAGAGGCGAGCGGATAGTCGAATACGCTGGCAGCCGCGCCCTCATAGCTTTTGCGCGACAGGATCTTCAGACCCTTGGTGTTCATCGGAATGGCGAAAGATACGGCATATCGTTCTTCGCCCTCACGCAGGGGCTGGATGCAGGTGACGAGGACTTCGTTGGCGACGATGCCGCCGGTAGCCAGCATTTTAGCCCCGCGGATCGTCAGCCCTTCGGAGTCCTGATCGACCACGCCGGCCGTCAGGAAGGGATCGGCCTGTTCATGCGCCGCTTTCGAGCGGTCGGCCTGCGGATTGATGATGACATAGGTAAGATAGAGCTCGTTATCGCGGGCGTAGCGATAGTATGATTCCAGCGCGCTTGCCCGCTCCTTGTCGTAGGCTTCGAACGCGTGGAGGCCCATGACCATGCCCGAGATGCAGGACGCAACGTGGTCAGGCGCTCGGCCGAGGAAACCGCCGTGCAGCTCGGTCCAAGCGACCAGCGCCTTCCGACGCTCGACCAACTCGGTATGACTGCGCGGCAATTGCCAGATGCGGTTGGCGCGGTCGCCATTCCCGACGTCATAGGTCATCAGTTCAATGTTCTCGGGACGCGACTGGAAATCGTACATCCCCCCCACCGACTCGATGGTACGGCGGAACGAGGGATGCACAGTCACATCACCGGCAGGGGCGCCGTCAATGGTCACATTGCGCCCGTCGCGCAGCGACGCGATATGGTCTTGTCCGGTCTTCAGCATGTTAACTCCTCCTCAAAGGTCAGTAATGGATATCGAGGGGCCAGATCGGCGGTGCCTCGTGTGAACGATCGAGTCCAGCGTAACGGCCTTGGGCAAATACCAGCGGGTGGCGTTCGGCATGGGCCGTGAAGCGCAAGATGCGGGCGATGAAGAGCACGTGATCGCCACCGTCATGCGTCCCATGAGCTGCGCATTCAAACCGTGCGGCCGCCCCCGACAGCATCGGCGCGCCACCCGGCCCTGGGCGACGATCGACACCTTCCCATTTCGCGCCGGGACGGGCGAAACGATTGGAGAGCTCGCGCTGCGTCTCAGCAAGGGCATGAATGACATATGTCTCGGCGCGTTCCCACAGCGGCAGGCCCCGGGCGCGACGGTCGATGGAGAAGAGGACCAGCGGCGGGTCGAGCGAAAGCGCATTGAAGGAGCTCATGGTCATGCCCAGTAACTCGCCCTCGACCTGCGCGGTAATCACGCAGACACCTGTGGGAAACTGGCCCAGGGCTCGGCGCAGGGTGAGGGGATCGGGAGCGGTTGTCATATCGCATCTCCACTGTCGTCGAGCAGATAGTCCGACAGCGTCACCGCGTGTGCGGCGCTGCGGCGGAGTGCGCGCATGATCTGGCACTGACGCTCGAAGTCGGCCTTCGAGAGGGGCTCGAAGATGGCGTCATTGATCTCGCGCTGGAGGGGGGCGAGCTGGCGCAGCAGAGCATGACCATGGGCGCTGACGCTGAGGCGCACGCGACGCAGGTCGTCGGGATGAGGCGCCTTATCCACGACGCCGATCTTGACCAGCTTGGTTGTTTCGACAGTAACAAAAGGCGCCGACAGGCCGAGTTGGTAGGCCAAATCCTTTACGCCGACGCCGAAATCGCCCTGGAGCTGACGCACGGTAACCAGCAAGGTGTATTGGACGCCGGTCAGGCCAATGAAGGCGCCGAAGCGGCCGCGCACATGTTCGAGGCTGTTTAAAAACGACAGCATATCATGAAGCAGATCTCGGAATGTCGAATCTGATCCTTGAACCAGTAGATCCTCGCGACCGACCGTAAGGTCGAGCTTGGCGGAGCTTTCCATCGAATCACCTCTCGGGCTCTAGCAAGATTACTAGCATAATTAGGTAACGTAATTAGTTTGTCAAACGAGATCAGAAGGCAGGTGACGAAACTCTAGGTCCGCCTCAGGGTCGACGTTCTTGTCTACGAGATGGCTCTGATGATGTGACCGCCCCCCGACGGCATCTGATGTGCCAGGGTGGGTCTGCAACGATCCACAAAGGGGAGCGGTCATGTCGGAGATTATCACGGTCGGGCTCGATCTGGCGAAGAATGTGTTCCAGATGCATGGAGCCGACGGCGTAGGACGAGCCGTTCTGCGCAAGAAGTTGCGGCGGGCTCAAGTGCTAGAGTTTTTCAGCCAGCTGCCCTCTTGCGTCGTGGCGATGGAAGCCTGTGGGGGTGCCCATTTTTGGGGCCGGGAAATTGGCAAGCTGGGGCATGAGGTGCGGCTGATCCCGCCGGCCTACGTCAAGCCTTTCGTGAAGCGCCAGAAGAACGACATGGCGGATGCTGAGGCCATCTGCGAGGCGGCGATGCGTCCCACGATGCGCTTTGTTCCGGTGAAGAGCGAGGAGACGCAGGGCGCGGCGATGGTCTTCCGGGTCCGGGAACTGCTGATCCGGCAGCGCACGCAGGCGATCAACGCATTACGCGGCCATCTGACCGAGTTCGGTCAGATCGTACCGCAAGGGGCATCCAACACCACACGCCTGATCGCGATCGTGGAAGACCCGGAAAGTGACTTGCCTGCCGATGCCATCCCTACGCTGAAGGCTTTGATCGCGGCACTCACGCACCTGGAGGCAGAGATCAGGAAGCTCGATGCGGAGATCGCCCGTCGCGCCAAGGAAAATGACGTAGCCCGGCGGCTGATGACGGTGCCGGGCATCGGGCCGCTGATTGCTACGGCCATTGCTGTTCTGGCTCCCCCTCCCGAGACCTTCCGCAAGGCACGCGACTTTGCCGCCTGGCTGGGTCTGGTGCCAAGACAGCATTCGACCGGGGGCAAGCAACGTCTCGGAGCAACGACCAGAATGGGCGAACGATCCCTGCGACGCCTGCTGATCATTGGTGCCAACAGCGTGGTGATCAAACGTAACGTTCACAAGGAAGCGCAGCCCGGAACATGGCTGGGCAGCCTGCTGTTGCGCAAGCCACCGATGCTGGTGCGGGTGGCGTTGGCGAACAAGATGGCGCGGATCGTCTGGGCCCTGATGGCTCGAGGTGGCATCTACCAGTCTCCGGTCGCAGCGGCGTAAGCCGCCGCAGATCGCGAGGACGTCGGAGCGGAAGAGGGCAAGGAGCAGTTTGGCGCAACAGTCGTGAGACGGGATCGGGAGAACCAGTGCGCAACAGAGTGCCTATGAGCACGCGGCTTTGATCTGGACCCGACCTTCGAACACCATACGGGCCCTGCGGCATG
>JARWLF010001317.1:0-10605 GCA_029853055.1 Scenedesmus sp. KT-U | reverse complement strand
CAGCCCTGCTGCATCCTCACTGGCCGTGCCCATCTTCTATCCTGAGGATGCCTCATACTTGGTGTGGCAACTGTATAAAGCTGCAGGGATGCATTAGTGCTGGACCGCAGATCACATGAACTGCCAAACTCACTTGTTCTTCTGAAGATTGGCTGTGATGCGCTACGTGCAACCATTGCAGTCGCATCCATGACAAAGTCAGGAAGGTCTATGCTAGGGCGCCTGCCTGCATGGTCAACTAGAAGCCTGGTTGCAGGGTGTTCAGCTGACGAAGCCGCTCTGAAAGTGCCATGATGGACAAAGACTGCAAGCTCATCATGGTCATGGGGGTCTTGAAGGGTCAGTCTATCAGAGAATGATTGGCGTGAGGGAGTCAGGCTTGCACTCCGGAACCACCTGTATGCATGCATGTTGCCCAGTGCGCATGACAGCAGCTCAGCACAACACCTCATCAGGGACAGCTGGCTAAATCAGTGGATGATGATGATGATTACTGGTCACACCACAACAGAGGGACACTGATAGCACTTGATGCTCTGTGCTGTCACGTGGAGGAAGCTGAAGGGTATGCATGCACTCCGGCTGTGACCAACACCCCTACCACAGCACAGTCGTGCATGCATAGTCTCATTCAAAAGCTATTTTATTGACTGATGCGCGATCAGGGACCAGGCAATAACCTGCCAACAAATCACCTGCCAACAAATTGGTGGGGTACTTGCTTCAACCTGGTCCAGGTTTCTGTCCAGGCCATGCGCTTCAGCAGCTGCTCACTGTAGCCATCATGCGTAACTGTGCCCAGCAGGCTGCAGGAATCTTTGACCAGCATGAATGTTGGATGATCAAGCAACACCTGGCCACCGTTTGCCGCCTCACATACCAGATCTGCAGAGCAGTACATAGCAGTTTTGTGGTCTGTAATCTGCTTACATCATGTGTGTCAGAACTGCCAGAGCAAGGCAGTCACCACTATGCAGGCACTTGCGGCAGCTTTGAAAACACCATTATTGCTATCCTGCCGCCCAACCATCGCGTAAGACACACGACAAATTGGCTATCAAGCACTGATGTCATCATGCTTACCCCTGGCCCTCTCTTTGACTTCACAGTTCTTGGCCTCACAACCGTAATACAGCACACCTGATGCGACTCCTATACGGACCATCAAACAAACTTCACAACTCTGCACTGCATCAGTCGGGAAGACACTATGTGCTGATGCCACTGATGTCTTCTTCCTGACGAACCATGGTAGCCTGAATGTCTCAGCCCAACGGCTTTTGATATCAGTCGTTGGGGACGTTGACATGGAACCCCTTGCTGTGCGGTCTTGATCGCTTGACAAGGACACTGCTGATGGCTGCGGCTGAACCTCTTGCTCACCCCAAGCAGTATTGCCCTTGTGGGCAGGTACTCCAAGAGCTGTTGGATGCTCAAAAGCTGTCAAGTCCTGCGACCCTGTGGCTTCAAGAGCTGATGGCCTATTGGATGGGTGCACGTTTTCCTGCAGATTGCACTCTGAGGAACCACACTGTGCAGGTTGAAACTTGTGTGTTAGAGCTTGCTGCACCTGCAATTTAACGAAAGAACTGTCACTGCATGTCGCAAAGAGACAAACTGAGGAGGAAAAGGCAACATTGGTCTGCAATGCTGCTGAGCATGCTTTCTTGTACTCAACGATGCCAATTGACACAGCCCTGCAGAAGCCAGCTGTGCATGATTTTGCTGCATGTTGGCACGGCGCGGTAAACAGTTTGTCAAGGTCCACATGTTCATGCCACACTCTCAACGACTGCACTGCCTGCCCACCTGCAAGCTGAAAGCTACTGCATCTAGAGCTTCATGGAATGCTACAACCCAACTGTCTCCTTCTTGATGTATGACATGACCCGCGTGTGCATGACATGCTTTGCGCATGATGCTGTTGTGGGCTACGATTGCTTGAGTCATCATCCCCGGGTAGTGTCTGGTCAGATCACTGTAGCCCTGGATGTCTGTGACTGCAATGCTGATGTTGACTCTCTGCTGCTGCCCTGAGGCTTTGGGTACACCCTTTGCTCGCTTTGCTTGCAACTGACGCTCACGCAGCCACTTGGAACGCTTGCTGTGATAGATCAGAGCCACTACCAGAACTGCTGCTACAGACAACATCACTGCAAAGATCCCCAGGAAGAATGAAAGGTTGCTGACATGCTCAGGTACACAAGTCAACACAGTGCTGTTGCTGTGCCAGACTTCAGTATGGCCCTGCAGAGACAAAACAACAGCAATACATACTTTCGTGGTGGCTGCAGACTGTCTGCAACTGAATGTGATGTGCAACAGGCTGCTCCTGCCACCACAAATCAACGCCATGAAAAGAGCTTCAGCTGCCACGATCCTGCAGACCCAACCTTCGCTCTATTTGACTGCAGCATGCATATCAGAGCCAGCAGGAGTGACTCACCAGCAAGCATTCACAATGGCGGTACTGGAAGTATGATGGCTGCAGCAGCCACTGCTGCTGTTGACGATGGTTGTATCCATCAGTGTCTACAGGCAGCACATCAGCTAGCACAGGCAAGGCCCCTTTGCACGCAACCTTGGCTTCTTCAATAGGTTTACTGACCACGCCCCTGCAGCGCATGCTACTGTCGTCATCCAGCGGCGTCAGCTGCTCTTTGAACTGCAGAAAACATGGAAGGACTGCTTCTGCACTGCATAGCTGTGACAGTTGCTCGCTGTGCGTCCCTGGGCTGGTGCTGCTGTTGACATCCACGAAAGTACCATCAATGTTGGTAAAGGCAGTTGTCCCACTGCAGGACAGGTTGGTGTTGGTGGCTCTTAGAAATGCCAGCGACGGCAGAAGAGCTAGCTCAGCAGGTAGGGGTCCAGAAAGACCTGGGTTGGAGGAGATGTCCAAGTATGACAGGCTGTGGCTCCACCTGGTGACAGGAGGCCAAAGATTGTTACAGGGGACTGTTGTCACAATCGATTCAAGGATTGCTATGCATTCTTGATGAGCCATGACTGCATGCTCAGAGGTTCCTGTTCTGCATTGTCACTCATCAACGAGATTGTGTATCTGTCACTATGTCCCAAAGCACCAACACCTCATCAACTTGGACTATCCATTAATCAGGTCCCTGGAGGACTCACATCACCTCAGGATTCACAGTGCCAACAAAGCGGTTGCTGCTGATGTCGATCCTTGACAGCAACGGAAGGAACCAGATGGCTTCAAGGTCGCCTGAGATCTGGTTGTTGGATATGTCCAAGGTTGTCAGTCCTTGCATCAGCCACAAGTTGCCAGGCAATGTGCCGGTCAGTGCATTATGCTGGAGTTCAAGATGTTGTAGAACCCTTGCCTGAGTTGCTAGCAGCTCTGGGATTGTCCCAGTGAACATGTTGTAGCCAGCTCGATATGTGAGCAGATGCCTCCACTGACTAGCCGGTAGGGGCCCAGAAAAGGCATTGTTTGCCAAGTTCAACTGCATCAGCTTGCTACAGGCCGCAACACTTGTAGCATTCCCCGTCAAGAAGTTGACTTGTACAGTCAGTGTTGTAAGTTGACTTGACCCTGTAGGCGCAGAACCAAAAGCATGAGCACCATGAGCACTGTTTGGTAGCTCAAGGCTGCGCTGCACTGGCTGCCTGTATCAACCTCATGCGACAAAGCTCCTGCTCCTCTTGACCAGTGGCAACACAGTATGTCTGAGTCTTCAGAACACTGGAATATGCTTCTTTTCGGATCGCAAACGCAAGCCAGCAGGCCACTTGTTGCAGGTATTGGATCCGCCGACAACTGCTTGACAAAGTGTCCACCTCCTGCAGCAATGTAGTCTCTCACCTCCTTCTGGACACAAGCTGGCTGGCAATGTGCCGGTCAAAGAGTTCAACTCCAGTGAAAGCTGCCTGAGCTGTGGTAAGTTGCCCAGTTCAGGAGGTACAGTACCCTGCAGTCCGGGCACTCTACCAGCCTCCACATCGTAGCCAGCTTGACTGCCCAATTTCAGCACCTGTACAAGAATTGCAACAAGAATAGTGAGCCCTGACACAGTGGGCAGTATGTGTGCACTCGCTGTACATGCATGCGCGATGAACAGCGTGCAAGAAAAGCGACGGCACAGCCAAGGCAGCAGCATAGTACAGGTGTCAAAGGCTCCAGAGCAAGCAAGCTGATCATCTGACTCACCTGCAGCTGTGGCAGGTTGCCAAAGCTGCTAGGTATGGTGCCACTCAGGGCATTATGTGCCAGGCTGAAGTATTCCAGTTTCCTGAAGTTATCCACTTCCGTAGGTATAGAACCCGTAAGCCAATTGTTACCTGTGCAGCAGCAGAGTAGTGTGCTGTCACTCTTGTTTGATGTGAGCACTCATCAGGCAGAGCACACTGCTGGCATCAGTTGATGGTTACTAGGAGGTGATCTACACATCTGCATAAAGGGTATTGAGGGACACTCCTTGCTGATCTTGTATGTCCATCAAGCCTGAGAGGACAGGCACACCTGGACAGAGTTGACAAAGCTGTAGCAGTGTTCCATTGCAGCCAATGCATGAGCTGTGTCAAGCAAAGTGCAACATAGGGCTGTGCAAGCTATTTCAGCTTGTCCCTTCCCTTACCCAGGTTGAGATACTGCAAGTCTGGCATTGCTGTGATGAGTTCATCTGTCAAGGAACCCCACAAATCATTGGCCTCCAAATCAAGGTGCTGCAGCCCACAGTTGTGCAGCTGGTGCAAACTGTTTATAAGTATGTCTGCTGTCAGGTCTCCATTCAGGCGGTTATTGCCCAATATCAATGCATATACTGCATGAGGTGCAGCACAAGCTCCCGCTTCTGCGAGCTCAGACGTGCAGCATTCGACTCCATACCAGTTGCAGTACGAGGGCTCCTCTGTGGGCAGTTGTGCTGCTGTAAGGTTGCCACATGAGCCTATCTGTGTCAGCTCCCATCCATGACTATCGAACCTGCAGACAGCGACAATGAGGTCGCAGTTTGTACTCCAAAGCTGCTCTGCCCCAGCTGCAGTTATGTTAATCACAGGGCAATTGCGCGGAGGAAAGCGTGCATAGCCCAGGCTGTCCGCATGTCACATGCTTCTGTCCTGCACTACTGCTCTCCAACTTCCAGAATCGCATGAAGTGCTGGAGCACATGCCGTAGGGTCACGGCCACAGGGTGGTTGGTCACAACAGCATACGCTACCATGTCTCCAGCATGCAGATACTGCAAGGCTGGCAGCTTGCCAAAACAGTGTAAAAGCACTGCTGATCAGTGCAGTCGATGCAAATCTCACCAGGGATGCTCGACATTGTTTGTGGCACCATACAGCCCTCCAAGTGCTTCGCAAACTGCCTCCTGGCAATTTGAACCGCAGAGTGTGCCAGCAGGTCCAAGGCATGACCCCGTCAAGCCCTGTTCAGCTGTTGTGGTGCTGATTAGCAGTATGCAGCAAACTGTGAAAGCAACCAACCCAAGCCACGCCTGTAGGCATCTGAACATGTGTAGGTGCCTGCTTCATCAGGCGCAGGTTGCTCGCGTTCTGCCAGGCGGTGCCTTAGCACTTTTCTGCATCTGCAGACGCAACTGCATGTGCTGCAGTAGTGCCTTGGGTGCTTGTACGCAGAAAGTTGAACTCCGTGATATTCTAGACTATTCACACATTGAATCAAGAACCAATTCGACCGTAGATGTCCGCATGGCCTAGTCGTTGGCAATCACTGTCACAGTGTGCGCTCCAATGACACTTCGTTGACCGTCTGCATCTCAGCTGAGCTGAGCTGCGTGGGAGTTGACTGCTCAAGCAGCCAAGCAGAGACAATTCGATACTTCGAAAAACATGTTGAAAGTACTGGAAGTCCTGCGCGCCTGTGGGGTGCACAGGGGATCAGAACGAGCGCACGCGAGGATCATTGGAAGAGGACAGTGCTCCCTTCGCGTATGAGCTACGGCCAGCTGCTGAGTCACTGCTGAACTGTCCAATTGTCAGCATATGATCAGAGCGGTGTGAGTGAGAGCCACGTCGCAGCGACATTTGCAAGCACTCTATAGCTGGTGCTGCAGCCATACTCAGCATTGACTTGACACGCAATTGTCAGCTACGTAGCTGTGAAGTAGAAAGAGGCCAGAGCTTTGACTCACATACGAACCATGTAAAGCAGTCTTACTGACATGAGGGGCCACTCAAGGACCATGGAGCAGCACACGCGAGCAGTCGTGAGCTCAAGACAGCAGGTGCCGTTCTCGGGCAGTGGGCTGACAGGCGACAAGCAGCATGCAGAACTCGTTATCCACCATTTGTTTTTTACCTGAAACTGCATATCAGCGTCTACCCTGCTAGGCAAGCTGTTGTGCCACATATTGAATTGACAATCAGCAACAAGCCCATATAGGGCACATCATCATGATGGGTATGACATGTCGCTGGTTACACATCTTGTACAATGTAATGCAAGTGTATCACAGTGTAACACAAGGGTATCACAGCATGTGTCAACCACCAAGAGGCTCAATGGCATGTGTACATGTGAACAGGATCCTGGGCTCGTGCAGGACAGTAGCTGCAAATGGTACGCGACATCAACCAGCCTGGTTCGAAATCAGCATACCATGTAAGCTACCTCAGAGCAAGGCACGCTGTTATAGACTGCAGCATCGCACACATTGTCAAACATATCTTATAGTAGTGCAATGAAGGCCCTTCATTGAATGTTGGCAAGCAGAGGGGATGCAAAGCTCTGAAGCAGAGACCAGACTGTCGGTATACATACATATAAACCACCCATCAGCTATAGCAATCTTGCCACTATGTTGAGAAGACTGTCAGTATGTTGAGAGCCTATCAGCACCCAGGAAACGGCAGCCTGTCAGTTTTTCAGGATGCATGTCAGCTGTTGAGGGCTCGGCAGCTTGTCAGGCATGACTGAAGACAGTGTATACAGCTGCCTCATGGCACCTTTAATGACAAAGCAGCAATATCAATCAGCCCAGCAGGCCGATATACAGATGGCAAGGACAGCACATCTTGACCAAGTGACTTCACCTACTACGATGACACACAGCAATCACCATTGCAGCCGGAATTATCGCAGCCAGTCTGGATGCATTCCACAACACACAACCCGAACAAGGAGTGCTGTTCAGTGATTTGGGGGGCACCTTGTGTGTGTGTATCGAACAGTTACTGCCCAAACCAGCAATAAGGATCAATCATTGGTAGTCCCTGAAAGGAATAGGAGCAAGAAAAAACCACCCATCAATGGTAAGAGACAGGCTTTGACGCAAGCCAACCATTCACCTCTAGGTTTGCTGTGCAACAGAGTCACTGTTGCACATGATATATATACTAGCAAGGAATGCAGCAAGATCATTTTGGAGTCTAGTTTTTGCAAACCTGGTCCAGCTTCATGCAAGCTATTGCTCATCAAGTGCAGCAAAAAAAATGATCAACAACAGTGGATGGCCGCCAGCCAAACATTTTAAGATGCGCATCCTGTGCAATAAGCAACATGATAAGTGTGCTGTTATACCGTATGATACCGTTGTGCATAAGAAACTGGAGTATGCAATAAGCACGCCAGTATACTTGGTGAAACATAGAGTTGGTCAGACCAGCAAACATGTGTCTCAACCTTGTTTGTTGTCCGTCTCCGTCGGGGTGCCCCAATTTGGGGGCATGTGTGTGTGTGTGTGTGTGTGTGTGTGTGTGTGTGTGTGTGTGTGTGTGTGTTGTCATGATTGTGATCACTGCAGCAGTGTCTAATGGATGCTGGCTGCTCATTGTCCTTCATGCAGCAGCAACTGCTGTTGACGGTGCCTGTACCTCTCCTGTGCCAGCTTTTCTGGCACGTTCAAAGAAACATGTGGCAACCCTGTCACCAACCCTGATACCACTGACAGCCGCAAGCCTTTGCCTTCTGGCAGGTCCTTGGGGAAGCACCGTCCAGCCAGAGCAGATGGCAGCACATGTGCCATCTCGTATTCTCCACAGCCCTTGAAGCTGAACTTGCCAATGTGCCAGGCGTGTATGGCATCTAACTGATAGTGTTGCTGTGCATCTGATATAGCTCTAGGCACTTCTGACGACAGCAGACTTCCTTCTGGTGATGAAGCACCCGGCATGTCACTGTCATTGCCACTCGAGAGTTTGACAGGTTGAAGGTTGCCTAAAAGCGACAATGGACCTGAGCTTTCACAAGGTAGCTGCTGCTCCTTGCTGTGATGCAATTGCATGACAGCATTGCGGGAGACTGTCTCAGGCCCTGAGTGCAGAGACTGCTGATGATCACATGAGGTTCTGCTGCAGGGACAAGACTGCGGCTGACACAAGTCTTGCTGCATCAGCTGCTGGGCCCTTGTTTCTCGCAACTCGCTTCCAGCTGCAAGCGCACCACTTTGTTGGCTTGTCGGGTCACCCAGTGAACAAGCAGTCTGATTAAACAGACGATGCTGTTCTGCTGCAGCTGCTGCCAAGCTGTGAAAGACACCATGGACAACTGCCAGGTCTGTAACTACCTGGCCACCATGGGCTGCGACACCCATGTAGCGAGCAGCCCTGCAGGTTATCAAGCATACAAGCAGGATGTAAAGCATACAGGACCAAGAGGTCATGTACAGGTGCGTCGCATCAAAAGCCCATGTAAAGAGCAGCATGTGATACTTGTTCGCACCAGTCTGTGCTAATTGAACATATCTGACCCACCTGTTGACACACTCCCCAAAGTAGTCGGCTCTGCCTGACTGATCAGGCTGTACGAAGTTCAGCTGCCCGACAGCCACTCCCATGCGCAGCCTTGGACCCTTGAACAGTATCTGACCACTGGTACTGTCAGAGACAGTGCTGCACTCTAGCAGTGAAGTCAAAGTTGCAGGCCACTCTTGATACATGAGTGCTTCCTGCAGGATTACAACGGCATAGTGCATGACTGCAAGAGCTCCTAGAGGAGGTCGCTTACTTTCCAACAGATCACAGCCCCCATCAACAGTTGAGACAAGCTTGTCACCGGCAGATGTGAAGACAAGAACAAGCAGGTCATAGAGCATGGCAACAACAGTAGAGACCCCAGGCACACTTGTCATAACCTGCCACACATATTCTCGCGCCCACCTGCACTGACACACACCACTGCAAAGCTGCTTCTGGCTGCTGAAAGACAAGCATGTACTTCAAGTCTGTCTCCATCTGACGGCAGAGATAACCATCACCACTGGGCAAGCAGTCCAGCTGCTCCAGCAAGCACCGTGTGATGGCTCCACTCAGCTGATGCACTTTCCTGCGGCCCAGCCTGCTGTGTAGCACATATTCATCTGCCACACTGACAAACACTACTGCCACCTCAGGTAGTGATGGCAAAGTGTCGTCGATGCACTGCGTGGAGGGAATGAGATCTTCATAACGTGCACCTGCAACAAGCTCAAATGCATGAAGTTGAGTTTGACATGTGGGGTTACAGTTATTGCTATCAGATATATGATATGACATCAAGTACCCCACAGAAAGCAACACTTCGATTGTACAGACTAGATAGGGGTTGAATGCTGCTGTCTTGTACATCACTGACGTGGTATGACAGCTGCTGAGCTTGACCACCAGCTCAAACCATTGCTACTGTGACACTATCTTGCTGTCTTGCTGGGGATCATGAGCTCTGGTAGTTTCCAACCACAGACATCAGCACCTGAACCAAGCCAACAGCAGTGCTACAGCTGTGACGCAGGCGTTTTGCATCACCTCACTCACAGTCACTCACCGGGTGCATCAAGGTACCCCTTCTCGACCTTGACCCAGCCCTGCTGCATCCTCACTGGCAGTGCCCATCTTGTGTCCTGAGGATGCCTCATGCCGGGTGCAGCAACTGAGTACAGCTGCAGAGCTTCCGGAGCACTCTGCATGGATCCGGGGTAACTGCCAGACTCGCTGGCCGTAACGGTTACACTCTTCCTCTTGGCATATGGCTGCTGTGCAGTATGTCTTACAGTCGCAGTTACATCAGCGCTGATGTTGGACAGATCAACATTGGCATCCTTGCACGTAACAGAAGAGGCCACTCTGAAATTGCCTACATGGACGATGGTTGCAAGCCCATCATGATCACGGGGGTCACGCATGGCAAGCCCACTTGTAGACTGCTGCAGGGCTGCAGTGTTTGCCATGTTGAGCCACCTTTTGCAGGGAAGAGCACACGGAGTTGTCTCATTCATGCTAGGAGTAAGTGCACAAAGGTAAGCCAGCCCGCTCGCAGTGCAACCAGATACAGACACAGTCTCGTACTTTTATGCAGACTCTGACTACTTGGGTGGACTTGCTCACCGAAACGCGACACGGATGACAGTCTGTATCTTACCTGCCAGCAAGCTGCTGCGCTATTGTTCTCATTACCCTCCAAGTCTCCCTCCATGCCATTCGTTTTAGGAGCTGCTCACTGTAGCCGTTGTGCGTGACTGTGCCAAGCAAGCTGCAGAAATCTTTGACCAGCATGAATGTGGGATGATCAAGTAACACTTGGCCACCGTTTGCTGCCTCACATACAAGGTCTGCAGAACAGCAAAGCAACGTCTTGATTGCCAAGGCGCGAGTCGCGATCTGCTACCACATGCAACCTGTCACTTGAAAGCGTCCATGGCTG
>JARWLF010001316.1:0-10605 GCA_029853055.1 Scenedesmus sp. KT-U | reverse complement strand
CCTCTCGCGATGCGGCGGCGTTTCCTCGTTTGTCCGCGATCGAACGGCGCCTCGCCCGCGCTCGTCCCTCGAAAGAGGGCCGAATTGCGCGATAGCCGCAGGCCGGCGCACCATAGGCAAACCGCATGCGGATTACAACACAGTGGTATTGAGAAAAATGCCGCGCTTCTCGCGCGGTAAACGGCTCGCGAAGCCCGATGCGCGAAACGCCGGTTCCGCTGGCTGCGCCCTCAGGCGTCGCGCTCCCGATCGGCGTCGGTCCCGGCGTCGCGCCGCGCGAACACGAAGGGCAGCGAGAAGCCGATCCCGAGGAAGCGCACCATGTGGTGGACGCCCACGTAGAGCGGATCGAGCCCCATCACGAGCGCGAGCACGATCATCGCCTCGAGCCCCCCCGGCGCGAAGGCGACGAGGGCGTCCGCCAGCGGCGCGCCGGCGACCTGGACCGCGAGGAGCGCGAACAGGGCCGCGACCGCCATGCCGACGGCGAAGGCGGCGAGCGCCGCCGACAGGAGCTTGCGCAGCGAGGCGAGCTCGAGCGTGTTGAAGCGCTGGGCGATGAAGACGCCGATCAGCACGAAGCCGAGCGTCGCGATCTCGTCCGGCAACCGCCCCTCGACCGTGCCGGAGGCGAACAGGAAGCCGCTCGCGGCGGTCGCCCCGAGGAGGAGCGCGGCCGCCACCCCGATCCGATCGAGGAGCGCGCCCGCGAAAAGGCCGCTCGCGAGAAGCACCCCGAGCGCCAGCGCCGAGATCGGCTCGGGGCCGGTGCCGAACCGGGCGCCGCCGGTCTCGCCCGTGAGCGCCACGAGGAAGGGCAGCACGATCAAGAGGAAGAGGAGGCGCATCGACTGGACGATGCCGATGCCCGCGACGTCGGCCCGCCGCTCGGCCGCGATCGTCATCACCGCGGTGAGCGCGCCCGGCACCGTCGCGAGGATCGCGTCGTCGCGCCGCCAGCCGAAGCCCCGCATCAGGACGAGCGAGGAGGCGAGCGTCGTCGCGACCACCGCGGCGACGAGGAAGGCGAGGCTCGCGGGATAGAGGCCGATCGCGGCGAGCGTCTCGGGCGTCATGCCGGCGCCCATCACGACGCCGGAGATCAGCATCGCCGCCTCGGCGAGCGGGCGCGGCATCACGACGGCGAGCCCGAGCCGCCCCCACAGGATCACCGCCACCACCGCACCGGAGAGCCACGAGGCGGGGATGCCCAGCGCGTCGAAGGCCGCCCCGCCGAGATAGGCGACGACGATCTGGGCGACCTGCGCGACGGGCGAGCGGCGATAGGCTTCGAGTGGAAAGCGGGGCACGGTTCGTTCGACGACCTTTCTCGCGCACCTTGCGATCGATCAATGTCCGCGGCCCGAGAGCCTGCCAATGTGCGTCTCGACGGGGCGCTGTTCCTGGCGGTTACCGTCACGGACGCCCGGCGCAATCTCGGGGGAGTTGCGTCGGGCGTCTTCGTTTCCGAAAGCGGATCTCGGCCGCCCGTCTTCTTTTCCACCGGGAGGCGGCGAAAGAAAAGGCCGCTTCTCGCGAAGCGGCCTTGGCAGGTGGGGACGGGGTACGGCCCGCATCCCTCGGGAGGAACCTCGGGGGGAGACGGCGCCGAGCGTGCGCCGGTCGGAAAGTGCGCGTCTCGGGCGGCCCTCGCGCCGAAGGTGGCGCGCGGGGGAACTCGGGCCGCCCGAAGACCCTATGACGGCGCCCGGAGCCGGCGCCTGATCGGAAGCAGGTACGCGTGAAGGTGTAGGACGCGACGCTGGCGCGGGGCTTGTGTCGCGAAAGCCGAGCAAGCCGGCTCCGCGTCGAAAGGAATACGCCTCAGTGCGAGCCCGTCAGGCGGCAGAGCCGGCAGACATTGGCGATCTGGACGCTGTCCTGACGATCGTAGGCGATCACGCCCGAGCGGCGCAGCGCGGAGAAGGCGCGGCTGACGGTCTCGATGGTGAGGCCGAGATAATCGGCGATCTCCTGGCGGGTCATCGCCAGATCGACGCGGGTCTCGCTCTCGGTCTTCGAGGGGCCGGCGCAGGCATAGCCGCCGCGGCCGGGCACGAGGCGCATGATGAAGGTCGCGACCCGCTCCTGCGCCGACTTGCGGCCGAGGAGGAGGGCATGATCGTGCAGAGCGCACATCTGGGCGCGCAAGCGGGCGAAGAGGCGGTCGCGCAGGGTCGCGTCGGTGTCGATCGAGCGCTTGTCGTAGACGGCGACCCGCACCTCGGTGAGCGCCTCGGCCGCGACGTCCGAGACGGCGGTCGGCGCGAGCCCGAACACGTCGCCGACGCCGAGCACCTCGATGATCTGCCGGCGCCCGTCGGGCAGGAGCTTGAAGAGGATCACGCCGCCTTCGAGCACCTCGTAGACGCTCGAGGCCGCATCGCCCTCGTCGAGGATCAGCGCGCGATGATGATAGGAGAAGACCTTGCCCTTGTCGGGCCGGTCCGCCCCCCCGCAGCCGCCGTTGAAGCGCAGGCTCCAACCGGAATCGAACTTGGCGTTGCTGAATTCGGAGCGGAAATGGCGCGCATCCATGACATGGTCCTTGGAGGATGATGTCCGGGGGATCGGACTGTGCTGATGCGAGGATTAAGCCGAGCGCCGCGCGAACGCATCGGGACTTGCCCTTAAGCACGATGCCGTGAGGGGAACACCGGAGCGCTCGGAAGAGGCGGCTGCGTCGGCGCGATCGCGCTGCGAGAGGACGCCGATCCTCACAGGTGGGCGACGATCGACTCGGCCTCCAGCGGCTTGCGCAGGAGCGGCAGGTTCGGCAGATCCACGAGCATCTTGTCGATGTCCACGCGCGAGCGCCCCGAGATCGCGACGACGCGCGGGGGCGCGTCCAGACGCCGCAGCCAGGCGATCACCTCCTGGCCGGGAATGCCGGGCAGGCCGAGATCGACGAAGACCACGTCCGCCGACGAGGGCGGCCCGGAGCGGATCATCGATTCGCCGTCGGCATAGGCCCGGACCGAGAACCCGAGGGACGAGACCAGCTCCGTCAACGAGTCGCGCACGGCGTAGTCGTCTTCGACGATATGGATCCTCACCGCGCGCCTCGTACCTCGAGCCGGGTATTCACGTTTTTTCCTCGGCACTCTTCGTGCATGTCGGAGGTATCCCGCTCGCGATCAAGTCAGGGGTTTTCCCTTTGGTTCTACCGCGCAGGAAAGCGGACGGCGCGCCGAATATGCCCTTGCGTGAGCACGGCTTTCAACCGTCGCAAAAGCACGTATGCAAGGGCATACGGTCGGGGCAACGCGGGGCCGTGTTCGGGTAGAAGGTGCGGATCGCGCCGTCGCGCGAGACGAAGGTGGCGAGGATCTCGGCGCCGCTCGGCGTCACCATCCGATGCAGGCACATCGCCCGCCCCCGCCGGCCCGGCGCCTGCGCGGCGAGCGCGCGGGTCGCCTCGATCAGGATCGCGAGCCCGTCGAGATCGAGCGCGACGCTCTTCGGACACGCTCGCTCGCGCGCGCCCGACGGCGTCCGGAAGGCGATGCCGAGGCCGTAGGTCGGCGGGCCGTCGGGCACCGCGTCGCAGGACACGCGCCCGCCCCAGCCGCGCTCCTGCATCTCGACGAACCGCCCGCGAAAATGCAGCCCGCCGAGGCCGCTCTCGCCCGGCTCCCCGCAGAAGACGTGGCGAAAACCCTCTTCCGCGAACCAGAGGCCGACGAGCGCGTCGCGAAAGCGCGCCCCGTCGAGCGCCCGCCCGCTCGCGCGCGAGAGCGGGCCGGCGAGCGCCTCCTCCAGCGCCCGCGCCTCTTGCGCGAACGCGTCGCGATCGAGGAGCGCGCGGAAGGCGGCGCGGTCGGGGCGCGCGCCCCAATCACCGCAGATCGAAAGGAGCGCCTCCTCGAAGGCGGTGAGGCGCGGCCGCGGAAGGGCGCTCGGCCCGAAGAAGGGAGCGAAGCCGCTCTCCTCGAGTCCATTGCCGCCGGACGATTCCTGCGGCGCGAGATCGCGCGCCGACGCGCTCGCAGGCGCGAGAGCCGCGAGCGCGAACGCGATCGCGAGCCCGAGCGCGACGGCGATGGCGCGCGCCGGCCTCAGCGCTCGCCTTCCGTGAAGACGATTCGCACGAGGTCGGCGGTGTTGCGGGCGCCGAGCTTCTCCATGATGCGCGCGCGGTGGACCTCGATCGTCCGCGGCGAAATGCCGAGCTCGCGCCCCGCCTCCTTGTTGGAGGCGCCGTGGGCGATCTGCTCGAGCACGTCGCGCTCGCGCGGGGTGAGGAGATCGGCGCCGTTGAAGCGCAGCCCGAGCTTCGAGCCGGTCTCCGCCGCCTTGCGGCGCTTGGCGACGGCCTCGCGCACGCGCCCGATCACCTCTTCGGCGTCGAAGGGCTTCTCCAGGAAATCGTGCGCGCCGGCCTTGATGGCGTTCACCGCCATCGGGATGTCGCCCTGGCCCGAAATCATGAAGACGGGCGCCTGGTAATTGTGCCCGCCGAGCGCCTCGAGCACCTCGAGCCCGGAGCGGCCGGGCATGTGCACGTCGAGGAGCACGCAGTCGACCTTCATGCGCTTGACCTCGGTCAGGAAGCTCTCTCCGTCCGGGAAGGCGCGGGTGCGCCAGCCCTCGAGGTCGAAGATCGTCACCAGAGAATCGCGCACGGCCGGATCGTCGTCGATCACCGCCATCTCGAGAATGTCACCGCTCATGCTACCCCCGTCGTTGCCGCCCCGCCGTCACCGCTCGCACGCCGCGAAATCCTAGCCGGATGCACGCGGCCGCGTCCACTCCTGCTCGGGTCGATCCGGCGCCGGCGCGGCGATCGGCAGGCGGATCAGGAAGCGCGCACCGCGCCCCTCCCCGCCCGGATCGACCGTGAGGTCGCCGCCATGGCTCTGCGCGATCGTGCGCGAGATCGCGAGCCCGAGGCCCATGCCCGAGCGCTTGCCCGTCTTGAAGGCCTGGAAGAGCTCGGAGACCTTGTCCGCGGGAATGCCGGGCCCGTTGTCCTCGATCGCGACGACGAGATAGCGGTCCTCCGCCCCCGTCGAGACCACGATCCGCCCGCCCTTGCGCCCCTTCACGGCCTCGTAGGCGTTGCGGACGAGGTTGACGACGACCTGCTGCACCTGGACCGGGTCGATCGAGATCAGCGGCAGGCCCGCCTGGTAATCGCGCATGATCGTCACGTTGCGGTCCTGCCCGATCACGGTCAGGTCGACGGCGTCGTCCACGATCGCGTTGAGCTCGACCTCCTTGCGCTCGGGCGCGCGCTTCTCGACGAGCGAGCGGATGCGCTGGATGATCGAACCGGCGCGGTGCGCCTCCCGCCGGGCCTTCTCGAGGATCGCCTCGGCGCGACCGTCGGCCTCCGCCGTGTGGCCGGCCTCCTTGGCGCGGGCGAATTCCCGCCCGACCGCCTGCAGATAGAGCATGATCGCGGTCAGCGGCTGGTTGAGCTCGTGCGCGAGCGCCGAGCCCATCTCGTCGAGCGCGGAGACGCGGGCGAGGCGGATCAGATCCGCCTGCAGCTCGTTGAGCCGCCGCTCGGCGTCCTTGCGCGAGGTGAGATCGCGCAGGATGCCGACGAATTGCCGCCCGTCCGGCGTCTCCGCCTCGCCCACCGAGAGATCGATCGGGAAGAAGGTGCCGTCGCGGTGGCGGGCGCGCACCTCGCGCCCGATGCCGATGATCTTGGCGTGGCCCGTGCGGCGATAGCTCGAGAGGTAGGCGTCGTGCGTCTGGGCGTGCTCGGGCGGCATCAGGAGCGAGACGTTGCGCCCGGCGACCTCGGCCGCCGAATAGCCGAACATGCGCTCGCAGGCCCGGTTGAAGATCATGATGCGCGCATCCTCGTCGATGACGATGATGCCGTCGACGGCGGTGTTGAGGATGCTCGCCCATCGCGCGTCGGAGACGGAGCCGAGGACGACGCGGGCGCCGTCGTCCTCCTGCGACCTGTCGTGCATGACCTCCCCCACGCTCTTCGTATATTCAATCTCGTGAAACTAACGCCGCGATCGCTCCCGATGCAAGAAGTTCCTACGCGTTTTTGCGTATTTGCACAGGCGCCGCCCCTTCGCGCTCGTTTCAGGCGCGAACCTGCACGGGCCGGCTGCGCTCGCCCTCGGCGGCGGCGGCGTTCAGGACCGGCACGAGGCGCTCCATCGCCGCGGCGAGGTCCTCGGCGCGCCGCGCGAAGCACAGCCGCAGGAATCCCGCGCCGCCCGCCCCGAAGGCCGTGCCGGGCGCGAGCCCGATTCGGGCCTCGTCGACGATGCGACGGGCGAGCGCGGGGGCGTCCGCGCCGGGGAGACCGAAGAAGGCGTAGAAGGCGCCCGGCGGCGGCACGAAGGTGAGCCCCGGCACGCGCGCGAGCGCCTGCGAGACGAGCGCGCGCCCCTCGACCGCGCGGGCGATCTGGTGGGCGACGAAGCCCTCGCCGTGATCGAGCGCCGCGATCGCCGCGCGCTGGACGAAGACCGGCGTGCCCGAGCTCGAATATTGGATCAGGTTCTCGATCGTCTGGCCGAGCGCCGGATCGGCCTCGAGCCAGCCGATGCGCCAGCCGGTCATGGCGTAGTTCTTCGAGAGCGTCTGCACGAACAGGATCCGGTCGCCCTCCCGGCGCACGTCGTGGAAGGAGGCGGCACGCTCGCCCTCGCGCACGCGCGCGTCGAAGACGAAGCGGTGGTAGATCTCGTCGGCGACGATCCAGAGCCCGCGCGCCCGGGCGATCTCGAGGATCGCGGCGAGCTCGGCGCGCGTCGCCGTCCAGCCGGTCGGATTGGCCGGGCTGTTGATCGCGATCGCCCGCGTGCGCGGCGTGATCGCCGCCTCGAGCTTGGCGAGATCGAGCGAGAAGCCCTCCGGCGAGGGGTCCATCGGCACCTCGATCGCGGTCGCGCCGGAGACGGTCAGCGCGCCGGCGAAATTCGGCCAGGCGGGGGTCGGCACGATCACCTCCTCGCCGGCGCCCGCGACCATGCGCATCGCGATCTGCACCGCGTGCATGCCGCCGCTCGTCACGAAGAAGCGCTCGGGCGAGAGCGTGCGGCCGTAGATCGCGCTCATCCTGCGCGCGATCGCCGCGCGCAGCTCCGGCACGCCGCGCTGCCAGGTGTAGAAGGTCTCGCCCGCCGCGAGCGAGCGCGTCGCCGCCTCCGCGATGAAGGCGGGCGTGGGGAGATCGCCCTCGCCGACCCAGAGCGGAATCAGCCCCGGCACGAGCCGTCCGTAATTCACGGTGTCGACGATGCCGCTCGTCGGCGCGCGGCGGGCCTCGATACGCAGGCTCTCGATCGTGTCGTCGGTCATGTCTCTCGTCGCTCGGGTCGTCGTGCGGGGGGATGCCGGGCCGCGGAATCGAGCGGGCCGGCGCGCGCGACCATACACGCTCGCGGCGCGCGCGACTCATCAAAGATGCGCAGGCCGCTCATGAAGGACGCTGATGCGAGGCGCGCGCCGACGATGCGAGGCGCGCGCCGACGCGCGCGCGGGCGCGCGGGCGATCGCAGGCCGATCCCAGGCCGAACTCAGGCCGCGCGTGTTGACCGCGCAGGCGCTTTCGGCTAACTCCCGGCGCAACGTCACGCGGGCGCCGCGTGCGCGCGCTCCTTTTCGTCTCTCGCGAGGGCCCTCTCCTCGGGATCGGCGTTCGGAAGCGTCGCACGTCGCGGGCAGCGGGGCCCTTCTCGAACGGACAGATGGACGTCGCGCCCGACGGCGCGACATCGGAGTGAAGACAATGAAGATCCGCAACTCGCTCAAGGCCCTGGTCGCGCGCCACCGCGAGAACCGCATCGTGCGCCGCAAGGGCCGCGTGTACATCATCAACAAGACGCAGAAGCGCTTCAAGGCCCGCCAGGGCTGAGGCGCGCGGCGGCTCGCGCAGCGGCTTCGGCCGGGGCGTCGTGCGCCTGCGACCATCCGTGTCTTGACGGCGCATGCGGGATCGGGGACGATTCCGCATGCGCTTTCGTCTGCCCAACCGTCTGCCGCTGCGCCTGATCGCATCGCTCGCCGCCTCTGGTCTCCTGGCCGGCGCCGCGTTCGCGCAGGCGCCGTCGGACGGACTCCCGCTCCTGGACGAGCCCGCGATCGTTGACGAGCCCGCGCTTCTGGACGAGCTCGCGACGCCCGGGCGCGATGCGGCCCCCGCCTCCCGCGATCCGCAGCTCGACCGGCTCTACCGCCGCCTCGCCGAAGCCGAGAACGAGAGCGAGGCGCGCGGCGTCGCGCTCCTGATCCAGCGCCGCTGGATGCGCTCGGGCTCCGACACCGCCGATCTCCTGATGCGCCGCGCGCAGGAGGCGATGCGCGATCGCGACGCGGCCCTGGCGGTCGAGCTCATCGACCGCGTCATCGCCCTCGAGCCCGATTGGCCGGAGGCGTGGCACCGCCGGGCGATGGCCTTCATGGTGATGGAGGACCCGATCGCGGCCGTCGCGGACATCTACCGCACGCTGACCCTCGAGCCGCGCCATTACGCCGCCTGGGCCGGGCTCGGCGGCATCTTCCTGCGCGCCGGCGACGAGGAGGGCGCGCTCGAGAGCTTCCGCCGCGCGCTCGACGCCCATCCCCACCAGCCGCGCATCCAGGCCGTGGTCGACCGTCTCGAGCGCAACGTCGACGGCATCGACCTCTGAGCCTCCCGCTTCCCCAGCGCGAACCCACCCGTTCGACGAATGTCGCATGGTGGCAATGACACTTTAGAGAAATTGTAACACGACGCGGTCCATGCCGCATTGTCGGGCGCGCGCGCTTTGTCTAGGTAGCGTGCAGCGCGAAGACTTTCTTGCGGCAACGCGGCCGCGCGTGAGGAGTGAGAGCCCATGGAGACGCCAACGGCGCGCGCCGCGGCACCCCGCCCCCGGCCCTTGTCGCCGCATCTGCAGATCTATCGCTGGACCTGGACGATGGCGATGTCGATCGCCCATCGCGCCACGGGCGTGGCTCTCTATGTCGGCACCCTGTTCCTGGCCTGGTGGCTGGTCTCGCTCGCGTCCGGCCCCGAGGCCTATGCCCGCGCGGGGGCGTTCTTCGGCTCGCCGATCGGCTGGCTCTTCCTGTTCGGCTATACCTGGGCGCTGATGCACCACATGCTCGGCGGCGTGCGGCATTTCGTGTGGGATTTCGGCAAGGGCTACGAGCCCGAGCAGCGCTTCCTGCTGGCCAAGCTGACGCTCGCGGGCTCGATCGGGCTCACGCTCTTCGTCTGGCTCGTCGGCCTGATCGCGCGCTGAGGGAGGCTTTCATGGCAGATCCGAACACCCGCTCGCTGCGCACCCCGATCGCCCGCGCCAAGGGGCTGGGCGCCTCCGGCTCCGGCACCGATCATTTCTGGCACCACCGCGTCTCGGCGGTGTCGAATTTCCTGCTCGTCCTGCCCTTCATCGTGATCGTCGCGATGGTCGCCGGGCGGCCCTATGCCGAGGCGGTCGCGATCGTGTCGCACCCGCTCGCGGCGATCCTGCTCGGGCTCTTCGTCGTATCGATCACGTATCACATGGCGCACGGCCTGCGGATCGTCATCGAGGATTACGTCCACGGAAAGGGCGCGAAGATCGCCGCGCTCATCGCGAACACCTTCTTCGCGTTCCTGATCGCGGCGTCCTGCCTCTACGCGATCGTGACGGTCGGCCTGCGCGCCGCGCTCTGAGGAGACGAACGAACCATGGCGACCAACGGACAGACGAGCGCGCCCCACGTGAACGGCGCGGCCTATCCGATCACCGACCACACCTTCGACGTCGTGGTCGTCGGCGCCGGCGGCGCCGGGCTTCGCGCGACGGTGGGCTGCTCGCAAGCGGGCCTGCGCACGGCGTGCGTGACGAAGGTCTTCCCCACCCGCTCGCACACGGTCGCCGCGCAGGGCGGCATCTCGGCCGCGCTCGGCAACATGGGCGAGGACGATTGGCGCTGGCACATGTACGACACCGTGAAGGGGTCGGATTGGCTCGGCGATCAGGACGCGATCGAATATCTCTGCCGCCAGGCGCCCGCCGCCGTCTACGAGCTCGAACATTGGGGCGTGCCCTTCTCGCGCACCGAGGCCGGCGCGATCTATCAGCGCCCCTTCGGCGGCATGACGACCCATTACGGCCAGGGCACGGCCCAGCGTACCTGCGCGGCCGCCGACCGCACGGGCCACGCCATCCTGCACACGCTCTACGGCGCGGCTCTGAAGAACGACACGAACTTCTTCATCGAGTTCTTCGCGATCGACCTGATCATGGACGAAGACGGCCGCTGCCGCGGCATCGTCGCGCTCGACATGACGACGGGCACCATCCACCGCTTCCGCGCGCAGATGGTGATCCTTGCCACCGGCGGCTATGGGCGCGCCTATTTCTCCGCGACCTCCGCCCATACCTGCACGGGTGACGGCAACGCCATGGTGCTGCGCGCGGGCCTGCCGCTGCAGGACATGGAATTCGTGCAATTCCACCCGACCGGCATCTACGGCGCGGGCTGCCTCATTACGGAAGGCGCGCGCGGCGAGGGCGGGTATCTGACGAATTCGGGAGGCGAGCGCTTCATGGAGCGCTACGCGCCGTCCGCCAAGGACCTCGCCTCGCGCGACGTCGTCTCGCGCGCGATGACGATGGAGATCCGCGGCGGGCGCGGCGTCGGCAAGGA